>JAODAL010021975.1:0-65769 GCA_025379985.1 Phyllomedusa bahiana
CTGGGGAAAATGACACAACCTTACCACTTCCGCCAGCACTTCACAAGGTCTGTTGCTTTTGTTCTTGGGTTGATATGCACATGTTGGACCAAAGCACGTTCATCTCTGAGACACAGAACCAGTCTCCTTCCTGAGAGATATGATGGCTGCACATTCCCATCTTGTTTGTACTTGCATATAATTGTTTATACAGATGAACGAGGCACATTCAGGTATCTGGAAATTGCACCCAAGGATGATCCAGACTTGTGCAAGCCCACAATTCTCTTCCTGGTATCGTAGACTTCTTAAACATTATGTTACACACAGAAGCAGTGTGTTTCTGGTGTGCTTTAAAGTATATCCACAGCTGTGTCTCTAATTAACTCAGATGTTGCCAATAAAAGTATCAGAAGCTTCCAAAGACACAACATCATCATATGGGCTGCCCCAAATTGTATAAAGGCAGATTAATCCCAGTGTATGTAATTTTTTGACTTTGTAGAAAATAATAAAAGGTGCCTTAAAATCTCCCTCTCTCATTATTCTGGCATTTGGCAAATATAAATAATTTTGGTTCCTAATTGACCTAAAACTGATAAGGTGTATTCTGATTTCATGTCAGATAGTGAGAAAATCATGCAGATGGGACTTTTTATATAGTGGATGGAAACTTCTGGTTTCCACTGTACATAGGACTGGGACTCTACCTGTGTTCTCCAAACATCTATAACTGAAGAGCTTAATGTGAACTGGAATCTATATCCAAATCATTACTTATTTCCAATTTTCTTATCCGTCACTTTGTGTAGAACATATCTGTTGCTGTAGATGTTTCTTCGTATAAAAACAAAATTTTACTATAATTCTGTGCTGTGCCCCGCGCTCCTGCCCTGCACCACCACCCTGAGAGGCAGGCATCGCTTCTCATCTGTCAGCATGGAGATCAGCAATTAGAACGTGATGAGCCAAATGCCACACATGACCCGCAGCACAAGGCGGCTGACAAACAAGGCCGGACAAATCGACGGATAATTTATAAGCTTTGCCCTAAAATCTAATTATTTGGCAATTTGAATTTCTCAGCCGGCCGGAGCTCTGCAATAAATTTAAGCCGCCATAAATGATTGAGGAGCTGCTGCCTGTGGTGTAAATCAAAAAAAGATAAAAGACGGCCGGGGAACGAGTCCGGGTTTAGTACATCGGCTTTTAACTAAAGAGATCTGTCAGCCGTCCTGTCTGATCGACTCTCCTGTCTATAGACACAATGGCGAACATTCACCTGCCTCACCACCAGCAGAGCCGGACCATCAGCTTCTCCTTTCTACTGTATATTAGCAAATATTCGTTGTAGGTAACCTGCAGAGCATGGATGGGTTCGACAAATATGTTTAACAAAAATTAATAAGTTACATTATCCCAGTCTAGTTGTCTCTCCATCTCTTTCCTTTCTTTCGTCTCTTTCTTTCCTTTCTTTCTTTCTTTCTTTTCTTTCTTTCTTTCCCTTTCTTTTCTTCTTTCTTTTTTTCTTTCTTTCCTTCCTTTCCCTTTCCTTCCTTCCTTCCTTCCTTTCCTCCTTCCTTCTTCCTTCCTTCCTTTCCCCTCCTTCCTTCCTTCCTTTCTCCTTTCCTTCCCTTCCTTTCCCTTTCCTTCCTTTTTTCCCTTTCCTTTCCCTTTCCTCCTTCCCCTTTCCTTCCTTCCTTCCTTCCTTCCTTTTTTCTCTCTTTCTCGCTCTCTCTTGTTCTTTCCCTCTCATCCCAGGTGTCTGAAATAGAAAAGGCATCTATTTACGGACAGAGTTCTTGTCCCAGACCGGCTGCAATATGTGGGGAAAATAAGTATTTGATACACTGATGATTTTGTAAGTTTTCCCATTCTTCGTTACAAAGAATGGAGAGGGCTGTAATTTTTTATCATGGGTCCACTTCAACTGTGAGAGGCAGAACCTAAAATAATCCAGAGAATCACATTGTATGATTTTTAGATAATTGATTTGCATTATATTGCAAGAAAAAAGTATTTGATCACCGACCACCCAGCAGGAATTCTGTCTCTCACAGACCTGTTAGTTTTCCCACTCTGCCCTCATTACCTGTATTAATTGCACCTGTTTGAACTCATTACCTGTATTAGGCTATGTTCACACGCTGTAATTGCGGGGCATACAGTATGCCCCGCAATTACGCCGGGTGTTTGGGAGTCGTGCTGATCGGCCCCATAGACTGTCATTACTCATGTGACTTATTTCCCCCAGCGTACAATACGATAGTATTGTATGTCCGGGAAGAGGAGGCGTAATCCATAGTTCTCTATAAGAACTGTGGATTAGCGTAATTTTGCCGCTCATCTCGCTCGTATTAGAGCGCAAATACGACGCAAAATACGTGCCGAAATTTGACCGTGCGAACATACCCTAACAGACACCTGTCCACTCAATCCATCAATCACACTCCAACATCTCCACCATGGCCAAGACAAAGAGCTGTCCCCTTTGCAGAAATGCACTCCCAAAGTAGGTTTTCTTCCCCCTGCTTCACAGTTGGGACGGTGTTCTTGGGGTTGTACTCATCCTTCTTCTTCCTCCAAACACGGCGAGTGGAGTTGAGACCAAAAAGTTCTATTTTGGTCTCCCCTGTACACATGACCTTTTCCCGCCTCCTCTGGGTCATCCAGATGATAATTGGTGAACTTCAGATGGGCCTGGACATGTGCTGGCGTGAGCATTGGGGACCTTGTGTTCCCTGCAGGATTTTAATCCATGACAGTGCAGTGTGTTGCTAATGGTAATGTTTGAGACTGTGGTCCCAGCTCTATTCAGGTCATTGACCAGGTCCTCCCATGTAGTTCTGGGCCCATGAGGCGAGATCTTTCATGGAGCCACAGACCGAGGAAGACTGACAGTCATCTTGTGTTTCTTTCATTTCCTAATAATTGCAGCAACAGTTGCTGCTTTCTCAACAAGCTGCTCACCTATTGCCCTGTAGCCCATCCCAGCCTTGTGCAAGTCTACAATTTTTGCACCTCTCTTTCCTTGTACCACCTACATCACACTTTGATGCTGACTATGATTGGTAGCAGGAGCCGCTGTCCACTACGCTGGTAAGTGGGTGACACGGCAATGTTCTTCCTAACCCCCACCACCCTGGCTGGTGACTGCTGGCCATAGTTTCCTCTACACTCTTTGCCCCATATATAAATGTTGTAGTGGTCATTTGAACATCCAGTCCTATATATCGGTAGCCAGAGATGTATGCATCGCTCTATATTTCCACATTGCTATATCTAGATTTTTATGGATTAAACAGCTGGAACTCTGCATAGTCTAGAACTTATGTTTTGCAGCATTTTTGAGTTGTATGCTGGGGGCTTGCATAGTGAAGAGTGGAAGTTCTTATGCTGGATATCTGCTGGAGAATAGTGGTATTATTAACCCCAGCCATAAGATGATGTACTTAGTCACACAGATATAGCTAGATAGTATAGATTAGAAAGCATTGTAGTGGATACGTTTCTACAGCAAGCCCTCATATAGGCAGTATGCTGTTAGCAGCTAGCATCTCCAGCATCCCCAAGTCATTGTGAGAACAAGGCCATAGCCAGAAACCAGGAGTCGCATTGGTGGTGTTTGGTAGCGTCAAGCCAAATCCCGCAACTCCGACTCCTCAAGTTTCCCAAACGCTCCGACACCAGACTCCGACTCCTGACTCCCTCATTACACGAGCATGGTTTAAGTGATAACTGTAACTATGTTAGTGAAAATTGTAGACATCAAGAGCTGTTTATTACCTTATGATACAATAAACCAGCTATTAGTAGGTTAGAACATACACTACAAGCAAAAGAGGGTAACAATGTTTTTGATCTTTTTGAACACAATGTGGGTAGAGTTAAAGAAAAAGCTGTATATTGTATCCAAGTCCAATCTGCACCGAACATTGGGTAATTGTGTAGAAGCGACCACCTAGGATCAATTTTTGGTCCAAGATTTGCTTGAAAACTTTTTCAGAGCCCAGAAGGATTCAGCAGTATTGGAAACCAACGTGGAACTTTCCGAAATACCTAAACAAAATAATAAAAAAAGTGGTTAACAAATTTTGATTTTTAGGAGCAAAGCAGTAAAAATGCCGTTTACAGGAAGAAACATCTGCAGAACTAAGCAAGATGCTAAATACTTGCAAAGTCAAATTTATTCATAACTAGATAGGTAAGCATTTCTTGACTGTATATAACATTTTACAGTAACCTCCATGTACAAAGCTGTAATGGGATGGTGTAATATGGAGTCCTGCAAATCACAAGTTCCAACCATTGGTTACCAATATTGCTTGTCAGTGTAAAATATATTTATTTGGATACAACATTAGAATAACACAAAAATTTAAATATATAAGAACACTACAGGAATCATTTTGAGGAAAGTCTCTGTCTGAATTTGTATCTGAGAAATAGATATTGCCAATGCCATCAGAACAGCACTACATGCCTCACATCCATTCTCATTATTTCGCAGGCCTAGAAGAACCAGCCTCCCTCTACACATACCTTGGTTTGGGGGGCTAAGCGGTGACCGCAGGGGCAACATCTCCTAACAATGTCAGGGTATCAAACGGAAATGGCCTCAGCCACAGACATTTTTGATGAATGGTTGAAACTCATTTCGGGCACACCACCACACGCAGTGGGACAAACCAGCCGGCATTTTGTTCTGTTTTTGCCGCCGGCGCGTCGCGCCACGGCCAGCGGGGGGGCGAGACGTCGGCTTTTCTCACGGTCTATGAAGCGGGATAGAACAGGGCCCTCCCCCACCTCCCATTGAGAAGCACATCTTCCCTGACAACGGAAACCGGACGTAAAGATTGTGCTTCTACAATGTTTTTATGCCCGCCGGACACCGCCAGTCGAGCAAATTAACCGTCCAATGGCAAAGACCCGTGCAGTGTGGGACTGCTGCATGGGGTTTTTCCATAGAGCACAATTGTGCTTCATTACCCTGATTTCCCACCCCGGCCGGATTATTTTGCAGGCGGTCTGAAGAAAACCGCAAACCGCTGAAAAAACCAAGTCCGAACAGAACCCGTGCTCGTGGGACAGGGCCTTCTACATCGTTTGAAAAAGGAGAAAGATTTTGCTTGAAATCAGTTTTGACCAATGGGAGCCAGAATCTCTTCCCCTGGGGGGGGGGGCAGCAACTTTGCCCTCCAGTCATCAATTAGGCTCTGTCTACACTGCACATAAAAAAGCGGTCCGTTTTTTTTTCAGCGTTTTTCCGTTTTCTCTAAAAAAACGCTGCGCGAGAAAAAAATCGACTCGAATCATCTCCACATAGACTTCTAATGTAAAAACGTCCGTTCTTCTACACTGGAGCTTCTTTATTCTCCTGCTCGTTTTTTTTTTTTTTTTTTATACTGCTCAGTGGATTTTGCATACATGTTCTCAAAAACCGCCAGAGCAGGCATAAAATTTACTACAGATAGGTTCTATGGAGAAGATGCTGGCCGTCTTTTTTGTCGCGTTTTTTGGGCCTTATTCTTGCCGCGATTTTTCAATGAAAAACCCGTCCCGGGAGGCGGGGTGCGCGGGGGTAGGGAGACCGCAATGGGTCCCACTGGGGACTGGTGTACAAAGGTTATATCTTATCAAATTTTGCATACAAGTGTCTATGTGTCCCCTTAATTTTGTACCTTTTGGTAAAAATTGAGATCATGCTTTAGGTCGCTAACTATTTTTGCGCAATTCATATTGTTTTTTTTTTTTTTGTATTTTTTTTTTTTTTTGTTTTTTTCCGCTAAAAAAAAAATACTTTTTTTTTTTATTTTTTTTTTTTTTTTTTTTTTTTTTTACAGATTTTGTCGGACAGAATCTATATCTTTTTTTTTTATTTATTTAATTATTTTTTTTATAAAAAACAGATTTTGATGCTAAAAATTCTTTTCTAAAAAACATATTTTGGCGCTGAAAGAAGTTTATCTAATCTTGCTACTGGATGCTGAAAATAACGTTTTTGTTTTTTTTTTTTTTTTTTACTGATTTTGGCGCCAAGAAATCCATTTTTTAACGTTTTTCCCCCCGACAAAAAAAATTAAAGTTATTTTTTTACAGATTTTGCCGGACTAATAACGGTTGATTCGTCGCTCTGAGAGCCAAAAAAGTACGTTTTTTTTTTACGCAATTTTGGGCGCAAGAATCCGTTTTTTTTATGTTTTATGGGCACTAAAAATAATTTTTTTTTTTTTACAGTGATTTTTTTTGCGCCAATAAACGTTAATCTCGCCTCTGACGGACAAAAATAACGGTTTTTTCGGGTTTACGTATTTTTGCCGCAAAAAATAACGATTTTTTTTATTAACGTTTTTTGAACACTAAAAAGACATAATTTTTTTTTACAGATGTTTGGCGCTAATAACGTTATCTCGGCTTCTGACGCTCCAAAAACATAATGGCCTTCTTTTTAACAGACTTTGGCGCAAGAATCCGTTTTTTTTGAGGTATTTTCTTTTTTTTTTTTTTTTTTTACCATTTTTTAGGGACTAAAATAAATTTTTATTTTTTTACAGATTTTTTGCGCTAATAAAGTGATCTAGCTTATTGAACGCAAAATAAATACATTTTTTATCGATATCGGCGCCAGAATCCTTTTTTTGACGGATTGGGGGCTCAAGATTCAATATCTACACCATTGAAAAAATTTTGGCGCTAATAAAACTGATCACGCTTCTGACACTACAAAAATATTTTTTTTCTAGCGGAATTTTGCCCGCATAATGCGTTTTATGGGGATTTTGGCGCTAAAAACCTTTTCTATGAACAGATTGTTTGAAACGCTAATAACAGTTTATCTTGTCTATATGGAAATATAATGAGGGTTTTTTTTTTTGTTGGGATTTTGGTGCAAGAATCTGGTGCAAAAGTTTAATAAGTAGTAAGCACACAAAGGAAATCAAAATGTGCACAACAATGGCTACAGTGATCTAAAGCAGCGGTCCCCAACCTTTTTTTTCCTAACCAGGGACCGGTTTGATGCAACGACAATTTTTTCCAACGCCCAGTGGGGGGCTGGGATATTTAGGGCGGGGTTTATGATGTAGGGTGGATATTTAGAATCACACACAAAAAACCCCCCAAAAAGTGTATACTGTGTCTCAATTAGGGAGATCGTATGGGGTAACCTGAGCTGATTGTCTCAGCTCTGTGGGTCAATCATTAATACATTTGTATAATATACATATTTATATAAGACTCTGTCATTATAGAGATGATATCCCACTGCGTATTAAATAAATAAATAATAGCCCCCCCCTTAGTGATAAATAATACATAGCTGCCCCAGTAGCGATAATAAAGTAACATAGCTAGCTGCCCCAGAGATGCTAGTGATAGCTAGCTGCCCCATTAGTGATGAGCATGAGCTAGCTGTCCCCAGTAGTGAGTAGATGATACAATGAGCATAGCTGGCCCCAGAGTTATAGATGGATTTAAAAGATAGCTGCCCCATTAGTGTATACATAGATAGGCTGCCCCCCAGTAGAGAAGAATCATATGCTGCCCCGGGATAGTAATGGACCATTAGGCTGCCCCGGTAATAATGATAAACATAAGCTGCCCCGGTAGGGTAAATGATACAAAGGCTGCCCCGGGTAGGTAAAGATTTATATTATAGGCTGCCCACCCGATGCTAGCAGTGATACTGATTAGCTGCCCCCCAGTGAGCAGAATGAAGAGAGATATTGGTAGTAATGGCTGCCCCCCAGTACATTGATGAGTAGGAGCGCACCTCCCAGTAGCAGTGATAGAATTTATTAGCTGCCCCCGCAGTAGCTATGATATTAAAATTAGCGGCCCCCCATATTCCAGTGAATATAGTATACGGGCGACTATGAGGCTGGGCCCGACCGCTGTAAGTATGTGGATAGATTAATTTTGAGGCTGCCTGCTCCCACAGTTATCTGTAGTGATGAGCATAGGTCCTGCCACCCCGATGAAGTAGTGAATAGATTAGCTGCCCCAGTAGTAGTGATTGATAGGCTGCCCAACCCACCAAGTATGCGATTATTTTTTGATAAAAAGTGTTGTCCAAGCCCCTTCCCCAAGTAGCCGATGTATGAGGAGTCTAATAGAGCTGCCTCGCCTCATTAAGCGAGAATGGAATTAGATAGGTGGTCCTGCCCGCAGTAGTCAGTGGAAATGCATAGTCTTCCTTCCACCAACGTACCTGAGGTCAAACCGCGACGTCTTTCCGGCCCCCGTGACAAAAATTCACTCAGTACTGACTCCCGCTCCGCAATCTAGCATGTGTGACTAGCTCATCTCATTCCGCCCCTCGAGGAAGGAATTAAGAATACACAATAAGCCATGCCCCCGATATAGTAGTGATAGATAGATTGAGCCACCTAGTAGTTATAGATTCGCTTGGCCCCAACAGTAGTAGAAGTAACTTCACTTGTCCTTGCTCCCGCCTCCTAAGCAGGTGAAAATAGTAATCGACAGGCCTGACTACCCCAGGATTCATTGTAGCTTATAAGGGGTTTGACATAGCTGCCTACGCCCCTGTTAGACACGTGATATAAGTAGCGTGCCCCCCAAGTATATACTCATGCACCCTGAACACCTTGCGACCTAAACATTCAATACCTTGCCCCAGACGTGAGTATGAGTGAAGGCTGGCCCGTTCCTATCCACAATAGAGTCATTAACTGAAGCGAGCCCCCTGCGGAGTAGGCAGTGCGATTATATAGCTGCTCGGACCTAATACTCCCGATGTACATACGCGAGGGTTATAAACGGTCTATATCTCAAGTGGCCCCCGCATAGGATTTTATAGATAGTGCATGCCCCCCAGTAGTAGTTGAGGATGATGAGTTAGCTGCCTGTCCCTCATTATTAGAATTTCTTGTACGTAGCTGCCCCCCCCATTTTAGTAGTGAACAGATAGCTAGCTCCTCCCCATTAGTAGTGATAGATAGCTGCCCCCCAAGCTAAGTAAATGATAGATAGACTGCCCGCCCCCATTAGTAATGAAAAGATAGCTGCCCCCGAGTATAGTGATACTTGCCTCACCCAGTAAATAATCGACAGCTGACCCCATATTAATAGGAACGGTTGAAGATAGCACCCTACCAGTTAGTAAGAGATAAGATAGCGGACCACGCCCAGGTATTTAATAGAGAATAAGACAATGCCTCGCCGGCCGCATATGGGCATCCTCACCCATCCTTCCCTAGTGTGGCCTCGCGACAGCCCCCATAGTAACTTGGGTGAATAAGAGTCTAGCTGCCAGGTCCCGCAGGTTAGATGGACCAACCATCACAACTTCAAGCTCTTAGCCCCCAGGTGTTCCCCGATCCTAATTTAAAGGATAGGTGAATTTCGGATATTATCCGGCCCCAAACCAGAATAGTAAAAGTGAAAGGGAATAGTCGTGCCTACCCCAGGATAGGTAATGAGAACTCATCGAACATTTGGCCCTCCACGAGCAAGACTATCTATCTATTCGTCAGCCTCCCAATCGACATGTAGTTGTATATGCTACTGCTGCACCCGCCCCCTACCGATCGTTGTATCCAAAGCTTTCCGCGCCCAGTAGTAATGTGATAGATGAGCTGCCCCCACCGAGTAGCCAGTGATAATGTAGCTGCCCCACCCAAATAAAGGTTTTAGATATTGGAAGAGGATAGGCTGACAGGCCCAAACCACCATGTAAATGATTTGAGCTGGAAAAAGGCTGCCCGCCCCAACAGAAAGAATAGAGAGTTGGAAGTCAAAAGAGTGACTTCCCGATCCTCCCCGGAGCAGACCTATCTGGAATCTTCCTCACACTATATATTGATATCGCGGTGGTGTATTACCCGCCCGAGTCACTACTATCACCTCGCTTGCTATTGCTGATCTATTTTTCACCTACGTATTCCGCGGCGACGGACCCCTTAAGTACCGTCTTTAAGAAATGATACCAATCACCCCATCAGTATAATAGGAATACTTAACTCATCCCGCCCATTATTAGTTTATAGCAGCCCACCGAGGGTATAGTTGATGTTTTATCATTAGCAGACCTCCAGCCAAAGTAGTAATTTAGAATGACATTGGCTTGGCCCTGGACTCGCACCCCATTAGTAGTAGTAACACTAGCGTGCCCGGCCCCCGAGTAAGAAGTGATAAACATAGCTGCCCCCCCCAAGTAGCAGTTGAATATAGCTGCCCCCCCAGTATGTCAGTGTATAATAGCTGCCCCCCAGTAGTAGTTATAGATAGCTGCCCCCCCAGGGTAGTAACATGGTGATAGTATACTGTCCCACCGCATGAGTAGTGTAGGATTGTGGATAGCATAGGGGCGGATGACTCCCCCAGCTGTAGTAGGTGAGGTACATGGATCTGCCCGGCGCCCCGTACGTAGTGAATAGAACCAAGGAATAGCTGGCGCCCCCAGTATTAGTGTATACATGAGGCCTGCCCCCCCGAGTAGTGATAACATTTAACGTAGCTGCCCCAATAGTCAGGCCAGGGCTAATATAAAAGAAAAAAAGTAATAAAGAAGGTGCACGTCAACGGGCTTTCGCCCTTCCCGATCCTTGGCCGCGATTAGGGCTAGCTCCCGACTCCGCATCCCACCCCGCAGAACGTACCCGCGCGGGGGGCGTGACGATCACGAGTAAAAACTGCTCATAGCACACTCGGCGGTCGCTGGCTCATCGCTGTACGGGGAACGCCAGATGATCAGTGATGGCTGTCTTCACGTGAATCACTAACTACCAACCTTGTCCGAGTGAGTTACGCACTTCCGTTTTGTTCGATTGGTGTACGCCGTGCCACCACTCTTCGAGCATCAGTGAGTTGCATAGCTGGACCATTATCGCTGATGGCGTCAGGGCCGGTGTGTTAATGTGATCATATAGTATCGGCGTTGCGGGGCGACGAGGAACAGTAATGTTTGTTGTGGCCAAAAGCTCCTCATCAGGGGTTTCCCGTAGAAAAAAATTCGGAAATAGTCAACCACCTGGATCGAATACCTTAGCCTGCTGTTTCTTTAGGTAACCTTCCACTGTTAACTGGATACAAAACCAGCTCCTGCGAGTTTCCTAGGATCTGGTCGGCTGTGTACCAGTGGGAGTTGGTTGTGAGTTTCAATTGCTGCTAATAGAGATGTGGCGTTGGAGTGCAGGCCTAGTTTCCGGTTTTGCGCTCAGACCTGATCTAGGGATGGTGAGGAGCTACCTAAACTTGGGTGAACTAAGTTAAAATGAAGATGGCCTACTGTCGGAGGTTAATTCACTGTCGACTACCCGCTTCAGGTTATTTGCGTTTCGGCTGCGCCCGTGGTGTATCTGTTACGGACTCCCTACCCTTGTAGGGGTAATGTGATCTTACCCAACCCGACCACGCCCCCCTCCCCATGTTGCGTTCAAAACTATGTTTGCAACTCAATCCACACGCAGCGCCCATCCGCGCACCCCCACCCCGACTGGGGTGAGACGTCGTGCCGCATGCGCGTCTATTGCTAGCTTCCATTAACCTGCTAGGGCTTGTGTCGCCCCCGCCTTGCTCCGCCCCCCAGATTCCTGTGGACAGTAAAGGAGGGCGCAGAGCGTATATACAGCTCTCGCGCGCCATGAATTGAGTCTGTATTTATTTAGTTTAAAATCGGTTTTCCAGGCGTCGCGGTTTTGTTCTTTTGTCCACGAGCTATTAGTAAGGACTATACTCCTACTTTCCCTTTCATATGAGGCACTCTTACGACTAGGCAGGTGGATGCCTAACCACTATTGCCGTACCCGAATGTTGTCTCTTGCTCTACAGTGGGCATTCGGATGAGTTGTAATGACTAAACTGGTGACCAAGACTTGACTTGGAACTCACACTAGTGCGCTAAATATTAAGTGTTCAGTTTTATTGACCTCAAGGCTATATCTTAAAGTCCGATCTTCCCGACTCCAGCAAGGCCCCAGTTCTGTCACCGACTCCGTACGTTTCCACAGTCCCTAGGGCAGTAAGAAAACAAGTTTGGAACGTTGTTTCAGAAAAGAACAGAATTTGTGGTTATTTGCCGCCCAGCTCATTTTTTTCCCTGAACTGAGTGTCATACACATGTGTTTGAAGCCGGGCCATCTAGAGGTATGTTCGTCTGACCCACAAGTGGCCATCAGCTTCTGTGATATCTCAGCCTTGATGATTGCGCTGGATAGATAATCTATTTTGGAGTCCTATACCTTCAGTATGTCATTTTAAGGGTTTGGGGTCTTAAGATAAGATAGTGTGGGAGGCATACACTTGGGGGACCAATGTGAGACACACATTTACCTAAAAAATCCAATTCCGCCGTCTCCGATCTTATATCCAGCTCTAATACATAGCTCTATGTAAATTTGTGATTGATATAGCCCCACAACTACCGCAGGTCGCTCCCCTCACAGCCGACGAGGGGACTCAACAAGGCTGGCCTGAATGAGTACTCCTTCTGCAATAGGGGAGGCGCCGACCACAAGTCCATAAGAATAAAACCCTGCTTTGCGTCTCAATCTGGCCCTACATACTAATAACAGAAAGTAATCAGCAATTTTAACAGCCTGCATTCAACTGATTGCACGTTACATGGTCTGTGGTACTTGGTATGACGAGCACGTGTTTTTGATAGTGAGCGCTGTGATGGCTGTCTTAGTTATGGTAGGGGCACTGTTATGGCTGTCACTATTGTGGTGGGCGCTGTTATGGTGGGCACAGTATGGCTATCATTGATATAGTGGGGCACTGTTGAGTTCGACTGAACACCTGTTGTGGTGGGCGTTCTGTTTATTGGTGGGCACTGTTATGAATGTTCATTTGATATAGTGGGGCACAGTTTATGTTGACTGACACTGTTGTGGTGGTGGACACTGTGTATGGCTGTCATTGTGCTAATGGTGGTCAGCGGGTTATTTGGGCCGCTGGCATTTTGATATGGTGGGTCACTGTAATGGATTGAGTCAAATGATATGGTGGTCACTGTTTATGGGAAGTCATTGATATGTGAGGGTCACTGTTATGGATGTCATTGATATGGTGGGCACTGTTATGGCTGGCATTGATATGGTGGGCACTGTTATGGCTGGCATTGTTATAGCTGGCACTGTTGTGGTGGTCGCTGTTATAGTGGGCACTGTATGGCTGTGATTGATATGGTTGGTGGGCACTGTTATAGTGAGTGCTGTGATGGCTGTCACCGTTGGGGTGGGTGCTGTTATGGTGGGCACTGTATGGCAGGCACGGTTATGGTGGTCACTGTATGGCAGGCACGTGACGGTTATGGTGGGCACTGTTATGGCTGGCACTGTTATAGTGGGCTCTGTGATGTCTGACACTGTCTGGTGGGCACTGTCTGGCAGGCATGGTTATGGTGGGCACTGAGTAAATATGGCTGCACTGTTATAATTGGAGGCCGTCTTCGGTCATGCTGAAGGATATGGGGCTTCTGGCTCACGTATTAGGTCTGGGTGGGCCACTGTGTCTGGTCAACAGGGTCATGGTGTTTGGTGGCACCTGGTTTATGGCTTGCCTAGCAGGGCAGTGGGTTATATGTTCGTGGCTCTAATTGAGTGGTACTGGACCTCGGTGGTCTGGGCAGGCAGTAGTTTAATGGAGGGGCAGATCGTTTAGTTCGTTCTCTTGGCAGTCACGGTGAAGCGGTTTATGGAGGTGCACGTTTGAGATCTGAGATTATGGCAGACACTAGGTGACGGGTTGTAATAGGGTGGGGCACTGGTTAATGGCTGAGCACTAGTGGTATATATGTGGGGCCTCAGAGAATGTTGTCTTGACCACTTAGACTGTATTCGTAGGTGGCAGCGAGAGTCCTTGGTCTATCATGGTCTAGAATGTGTGGCACTGTAGTGGTACTGGCACTTGGTTAGTATGTGAGGCTCGCTTGATATGGATGTCGTGCACCTTGTCTTGGTGGGCACTGATCTTTGCAGCGCATTAGCATATGGGTGGGCAACTCGTATGGCTGGCAACTGTATATAGTGGGGACGTCTATGTATGTTCGTGGCACTGACAGGTGTTGGCGACGTGATCTGGCAGGCAGTGTGTATGGTGGGCAACTGGTATTGGTGCGGAGAGCAGCCGTTATAGTGGGCGTCTGTGATTATGTCTGGCATCTATGGTTTTCTGGTTGGGGCCACTGGATCCCTGTCAGGGGCCATGGTTTATGGGTTGGGCACGTTGATCTGGCACTGTTATTATAGAGAGGGTGGGCGCTGTGTTTTGGAGGTTCACTGGTATGGCAGTAGTTTGGCAGACACCAAGGAGGTGGCTATATTTGTTAGTCATTTACTGCATTGGCCCTATCACTATGATTCTCGTTGCACATCACGTGGTTGTCACAAACCGATGGCAATGATTGATTCGCGGAGCGGAGGATTCACCAAAATATCGTTGGGCTGCAGGTGCCTAGACGGGAGGCCGTGAGGGGGGGACAGATATATTTTGGTGCGTGTGTTCTCTAGTTAGTTGTAGAAGTCAGCCACTTATTACTGTATAGATCCATACAAAAAAATTAGCATAAATTGGACACATCTTTTTGAATCCTCATTATATCTGTGAGCACGAAGGGCGGAGCCCCCATTTCTGATGGAGGTCTTTGGCTGTAGGGCCCCTAAATGGGAACCAAGGCCCTCATTTCTCAGCGCATTAGTTGTAACTTAACAGTTTGAAGTGTGCACCTAAAGGTCTCAGACATGTAAATATTCCCCTCAGATTTTTACTGTGACCGGGTCCTGGAGTGGGTACAAAATATGGCAGTGTGGCGGCATCTTAGATTCATATTGAGAGGACATGGGTTGATTGTAAGGCAGACCAGTAGGCATGATCACAGTCCCTCCGAATTAGTCATTACCTTGTGAGACCAGTATTACCCTACATCTGAATTAAGCAAAAAAAGGTGTCAAAACATAGGATTTTAGGAACGAGCTTCCGGAATAAATCCTTGGTGGTTTTTGCACCTTAGCGAGATTGTTTTTATGTTAAGATTAAAGATGGTATGGTATAAATTGCTATAGAATAAGCGGATATCCGTCCAGTTTTGTGGTATATCATTATTGGTGATATGGACAACTAAGTAATTTCACTGACATGCAGTGACACCCCACATAGTACTAGAAAGTGTCTCTGTGGATCAGTATGACGGATAGAGTAAATGGTAATGTTATTAACACAGTGACTTGCACCAGCAGAATAGTGAATGCAGCTCTGAGGGAATATAATAACGTAGGATGTAACTCATGATCATTACAGGATATGTAATGTGTATGTACAACAGTGCAACTACCCACCAGCATAATATGAAGGTGCGAGCTTCTGAGAGAATAATACAGGATTTAGCTCAGGGATCAGTACAGGATAAGATAATGTATTGTAAAAACAGTGACTGCACCAGCATAAAGAGTGATTGCAGCTCTGGTAATATAAAAACAGGATGTAAAACTCAGGATCCTAATACAGGAATAAGAAATGTAATGTTACAGCAGTTGTGACTCGCACCTCTCATGAATAGTGATTGCAGCTCGTGATTAAGAAATAGCAGGATGTTTAGCATCAGGATCATTAAGGATAAGTAAAGTATGTGACACAGTGACTGGCATACCAGCAGATTAGGAGTGCAGCTCTGGAGAAGTGAAATACGAGGATGTAACTCAGGGATCAGAACAGGATAAAAGTAACTGTAAATTTTACGACAGATGATTTGTCACGCCAGCAGAATATTGAGTGCAGGCTTTCTGGGTATAACTACAGGAAGAAACTCAGGAGTCAGATACAGATAAGTAAGTATGTACACAGTGACTCCACCAGCAGAATAAGAAAGTGTCAGTAGGAGGCAACTGGCGTGAATATTAAATATTAGGAAGTGTGGAGTTAATACTACTCATTGGAGTCGAGTACAGGGATAACCGTAAAGTTTAATGTTAGCACAGATGCGTGGGGTGGGGATGGTGTGTAGGGTATGGGGGTGACTCCACCTAGTCAGAATATGTGAATGCATCACTGGTCGAGTTTAATATCAGTATGTAACTCAAGGATCAGTACAGGTAAAAGCTAATGTCAGTGTACAGCAGTGACTGCAACCAGCAGAGATAGAGGAGTGCAGCCTGAGTATAATATCATATTGTTATAGCTCAGGATCAAGACAGGAAGTAAGTAATGTATGTACACAGTGAGCTCAGCTACTGTTTAAGGATGTGTGAGCAGTGTTGACACAATGGCTGAATGTTTGGCCTATCCAGTGGTGAGGTTTTCCTCATCATATCAAAGCAAAAATGTAATGTGCAATCATTATTCCTTTCTGGTCGCATGAAATTACTGTCTACCACACGATCAACCTAATCCCACCTGATCGAGGTTAGCTGCCAGCTATAAACCCCAGATGGGTATATAAAGTCGACGTTCCTGCGATGCACATAGATCTTTGTATTGGGGCCGAGTCAGGTCTGCTTTATCAAATAAATCACTGCTTTTGTAGAGAGATCCTTCGTTTAGGTGGATTTGACTACAGATATTACTCTTGTTCCTTTGTTGCATATAGCGTGGTATACGATATGGGGAACCGCTGTATTGCAGACCGCTTGTCCTTTAAATCTAATTTGCCTGCAAGCGTAGAACTCTGATGTGCAGATATTGTTGGCAGACTTTTGCACCTAGAAAAAGAGCGGCAGCTGGATCTAGTGTTCCTGTGGTCGCTTAACTGATGTGAATAAATCGAAAGGATAAGTCGGTCGGGTGGCGGGGGGGGTCACAGGCTTTGAAATTCTGCGCATTGACAGATATGTTCGAGCTTTTCCTCTCATTATATACGACCGCTGAGAGTAAGGTGATTGATAATTAAGGGTTCTTGCCTCGCCTTGTAGGGTTAGTCTTGCAGGTCTGTGTCCTGGTGATCCTTAATAGTAATATTGAGTCACGCTACAACCCGAGTAAACTGGTGTTCCTCATCATGTGTTCGACAGGCCTCGACGGCTCCTCCTATACGTAGGTAACATCAGCACGTAGTATGCTTGCTGATAGCACGCCTCTGTACCGATCCGCCTTCATCACAAGAGACTCAGTGCGATTGACCCCCATTATTTGTGCCGTGCACTCAAGTTCACTAGAAGACCGACTTATATTTCGTTTCGCTAGCGTGTAGATCGGTCTTTTTTACGACATCTCGACCAGGTGAGGTTGAGTTAACTGTTAGATGACTTCTAAATAGAGTGAGGGCCCTTATGGTGAAGGGGGGTTGGGGAGTAATGCAGTGTGAGTAATGGTGGAGGTTATGTTATTATAAATGTTAGGAAGTCTGCTGAAGGAAGAGCACCCATGGTAGACAGGATTTAAAAGTCGCTATTATTACAACACGTAGTGTAGTTTAATTTTTTGAATAAAAATGCTTTTTTTGGGTGCAGGGAAATTTAACAGGCGTTAATTGATTTGATGCCTACTTCTGCAACAAATAAAACGAAGCATTTATGAACTAAATAGATTGCATTAAAATAAAAATGAGTGCTACTATGAAAACACTGTGTGTGAAAGCACTACCCAAAGCAGTTGTGCAGTTGTTTATTAATGCCTGAAAAGTTCCTTAATATTATGGTGGTGCTGTCTTTCGTGGACCTTAAGCAGAAGTATATCGTATCGTGGTTTTTGCTAATATGTGTCCATTTAATCAGAGTGTGCCTACCTATGATGTTCCAAGATATATCATGCGATGCAAGTTCCATATTGTATGGTCAGTTAATTCGAGTCACATTGTTCTGCACGTCTCGGCTTATAAAATAAGATTTCGTACCGAGACCTCTTGTTTTGCAATGTGCATTCGACATCGGGTGCTGCGTCCGGCCACCGAAAACCCTACTTTGATCGCATGTGGTCCAAGACCCGGTCAGCTTGCACTTCTCTTCTGTGTGGAGCTTCATACTGAATTACTTCATCAGTCTCATTGCTCAATATTAAACCTGTCCATAACTGCCAGCCATCCACGCCTTGCTGGGTTCCAGAAGTGCTGTTGCCTGAAAAGACTCCCTGAGGAACGGTTTTGAGCCCTCCCGGGTTGACGCGACTACGCCAGTACAGGAACTACAAGTATCCATTGCTGGCTCTCGTATCAGCGTGGCCTACCGATTCTATGGAGTAGGGATGCAAAGTAAGCCCCGCAAGGTAACACGTGAATAAGTCCATGCCTTATGGTGCACGTCCCTACCTCCCCTTCTGTTGTTGCCTAGCCGCCACAGTACCTGACAAGACGGAGATATTCGCAGGAGCTTCACTGTCGGCTTATTGACTCGGAGTGGTGCATTAGGTATTCGCTGGAGCTGAATGGCTTTTGACTGCACTTAAATTAATTGACAATTTCCTAGGTGGACCGTTTCTAATCTGATCCTATGCCGATGGAGTCATTACGCTAGATCTCACCATGGTTAACCTGAGTCTGAGACAGTGTTTTGTAGAAGACACTGACTGTGAAGCATGTTGTTGGTCCCTCAGCATTTATGTCTTGTGGGCCTCGCCTGCTGCTAGAAATCTATGTGTTGGGTCTTAAGCACATGCTTATGACGCTACGGACCTATTGGAGCTCATGAGGGGCAGCTTATTGGCCCTGAATGACTGTGCGAGAGTCTTTGCTGATTAGCAGCTTGTGCCATTGGGTGAGAGATTGGGAAGTCGGGTAGAAAGCTTAAGCTGCACTCTGTACATTGCGTTGGGTCTGCTGTCAGCCACCATTACCGGACGGCATTTCAGTCTGGGACTCCCAGCACTGGCATGGTCTGGCGGATAACTCCTATACTCGCCATCCCTGTGTAACAGAGTGCCTGGTCTCTAAACATAAAGCCTGCAATTTTCCCCTCCCCGCCGCAACAAGTCCCACTGAAACAAGACAGACCACTCCACAGCAGAGGACTCTGATTCCAGGCAGACTCTGTCTCATACATCTTTTCCAACATACAGTGCAGATTAAAAAAAATATATAATAATTTTACCTCACCCTTGAGCGCCTCCATAACCGTCCCAGCCAGATAGCGCCTCCATCAACCGTCCCAGCCAGAGAGCGGCCTCCATCAACCGTTGCCCCAGCCAGAGAGCCACCTCCATCATCTGTCCCAGCCAGAGAGCGCCTCCATCAAACCGTCCCAGCCAAGAGCGCCTCCATCAACCGTCCCACCAAGAGCCCCCTCCATCAACCGTCCCAGGCAGAAGAGCCCCCTCCCATCAACCGTCCCAGGGCCAGTGAGCGGCCTCCCATCAACCGTCCCAGCCATAGAGCGCCTCCATCAACCCGTCCCAGCCAGAGTAGCCCCCCATCACCCGCCCAGCCCAGAGAGCGCCTTCCCATCGAACCGTGCCCAGCCAGAGAGCCCCTCCATCACCGACCACCAAGGCCCCCTCCAATCAAACCGTCCCAGCCAGAGAGCCCCTCCATCAATCGTCCCCAGCCAGTGAAGCGCTCCATCAACTGTGCCAGCCAGAGAGTACTCCGCCTCCATCAACCTGGCCCTACCCCAGCCAGAGAGCGCCTACCATCAATCGTCCCAGCCAGTGACCGCCTCCATCCGCAACCGTCCCAGCCAGAGTATGCGCCTCCATCAACCGACTACCAGCCAGAGGCGCTCTCCATCAACCGTCCCCAGCCAGAGAGCGCCTCCATCAACCGTCCCAGCCAGAGAGCGCCATCCATCAACCGTCCCAGCCCGAGAGCGCCTCCATCAACCGTCCCAGCCAGAGGCGCCTCCATCAACCTTGACCCAGCCAGAGAGCGCCTCCATCAACCGTCCCAGGCAAGAAGAGCGCCTCCATCATCTGTCCCCAGCCAAGACGCCTCCATCATCTATCCCAGCCAGAGAGCCGCCTCCATCATCTATCCCAGCCAGAGAGCGCCTCCATCATCTGTCCCCAGGCCAGAGAGCGCCTCCCATCAACCTGTCCCAGCAAGAAGAGCTCCTCCAATCATCTGTCCCGCAGCCATAAAGCGCCTCCACATCTGTCCCAGCCGAGACGCCATCCATCACCTGTCCCAACCAGAGAACTGCCTCCATCACCGTCCCGCCAGCCAGAGACTTGCCTCAATCACCTGTCCCAAGCCAGAGACTGCCGTCCCATCACCTGTCCCCAGAGCGCGCAGAGACTGCCTCCCATCAACTGTCCAGCCATAACGAACTTTGCCTCCCACACCTGTCCCAGCCAAGACTGCCTCCATCACACTGTCCCCAAGCCAGAGATCTGCCCCTCGATCACCTGTCCCCAGCCAGAGACTGCCCTCCATCACCTGTCCCAGCCAGAGACTGCCCCCATCACCTTCCAAGCCAGAGAGCTCCTCCATCAACGTCCCAGCCATAAGCGCCTCCTATGCAACTGTCCCACAAGCCAAGAGCGCATCCATCACCTGTCCCAGCCAGACATTCCTAAAAAACTGGTCCAACTGTGGATCTAACGACTATGCTCTTCTTCTTTTCCCTCATCATCGCTAGTCTCACTGCTGCCCTCACACTTTACGCTATTATATTCGCCCAAATCCCTCGCTGGACAATGAACACTACAACTCCCCCTGCAATTTATTCCTACCCTCACAAGAAACGATCAAACACCTGTCTGCCGGAGTGCGCGCGCCAACTACTCTTTCCTCACTGTTAATGCCCTCCGCACAAAACAAACCCTGACCAAACTACGTCCTATTCCTACTGCCGACCCTACTCACGCCTCTCACTGCTCCTTCTGGCTTCCGGGACATATCCCCAACCACAGGCCCCCCCACACAACAATGTTCCGAACCAACCTGAGTAGTCGGCTGCGTGATCTCGCCGGTAGGATTGGAAGTGCCTCGAACAGTAGAGGAGCTGCACGCGACTACTAAAATTCCGCTAATAGGAATTGATAAGTATGCTCCCTTCTAAACACAGAAAACCTTTGCGTTTCCTTTGTAGGCTTCTTCAATAACAATATTACCTATAGGTATGATCGTAGTCAGGCACTCGTCATTTAATTGGCGTCTAGGAAAGGGAGTGCCCTCTCTCTTTTAGGTACGAACTCAGTCCTCGGACTTTATTCCCCAGCGCGTGGGGGCACGATTCATTCTAATTTCAGATTGATACCTTATAAGATGCTAGCTACCATCTAAACTTGAGAATACTTCTTTTACCCCTAATTGCCATCAACCATACACGACCTCACTCTCTGTCCTAATGGTAGATCATCGTGAGCTGCAGACAGCACTTGGTAACGAAGTCATGTTGGGTGCGAGTAGTCTCGGACCTTGCTCCACCTCTGCCATTTCCCAGTCCAACACTCTATCTGCCTTTGAAGTGCACTCTGTCCCACGAATCTACAGCCCCCATCTCCGACCTCCAAAGTGGCGTTGTTATCGTATCCGACCGCGACGCAGGTAGACGCCTGCAACTGCCTTTCTTGACCACTTTGCTTCCTAGGTCCTTCTCCACTTTCTTTCCAACGCGACATCCCCACTATCATCATGGGAAGACTTCCGAACATCCCATCGACACCAGCCCCGACATCTGCTTCCAACAAAATGCTCCCGTTTCACTCTGCTCCTCGTTCAACCTCTCCCAATGGACCTCAGGAGTCCACTAGGGATTTCCCTGTAAGAAGATGGAACCACAACACTGGACCTCATCGTTCACCCGCCTCTGCCCCCTATCTAGTAACATCTCTAACTCTCCGCACCCTATATCTGACCGATCAAAATCCTTGCTTACCTTCACCACTATCTCCACTCCACCTGCTCACTAACCTGATTCTGCATTATCCATTGTAACCGACCCCCAGGAATCATACTAAAACCTCAACCCTGCACACACTCTCTGACTCTCTTACCAACCACTTTCCACTATCTCCTCATTCAATAGACCCAGACGCAGCCACCTACTTTCTACAACCATACAATCGATACACAGCCCTTGTGGACTCCAGTCGCTCCTCTCTTCACACGCTAACATGAAACCCAGCAAAATTCGAAACATACCACACCTGGCACACAGACTTCTATCCAAGGAATACAGCTGAGCCGCGAAGCATTTCCAGAGATTGCTGAACAGACGCGCTGGAAGAACAACTCACAACCATTCACTAGAGGGACTTCGCCTTTATACAAAACACTCCACTGCAGACAAGTTTAATTATACAAAGTTACCGCACTGCCGCCTCAGCCAAACAGAGAACAATTTCATCATCACACCACTCTATAAGGATCCTCCTGTCCACAACTTTCCCACGGACTAAATACTATTCATAAACCTATCCAACTCCTCTTCTCCTTCCACCAAGCACCTCCTTCCCCCAATTGTATCCCTCCTTTCAAGCATATTGACTAATGCGCCAACACTTTCTCACCAGTAAGATGCAGACCCGATCAGAGAAAGCTATCGGATCCCGCAAGTCCCCACACACCCTCAAGCCTTACCCTTTGCATACTAGCTCTTCCCCCTAAAACTTTCATCCTTCCCCCATCGGTCACTCATGACAATGCATCTCCTCCTTAACTCGTCCAATATGTTCCATTAACACTCACTACGCTGTAGCTTGGGGTACACTCTGAATATCTGCCCCATTCCCAATCCGATCATCCCAGACCTCAGTGCTTCGATCATTTTTCCCAGCACTCACACCATGCTCATTGATACCTTATCATTAAACCTACTGCAGTCCATTCCCTTCTGACCTTTAAACAATGCTACTACCTCCAAGTATCAATCTAAGAAGTCAAAAACATACAGACCTCTCCGAATTGAGACCCCCTCTTCTCTGTCCAATACTATCGCCACCTCATCTTCACTGCTCCCTTTTCTTTGCCAACTCCTCGAGAACAGCACGCGTCTATCTTCAGCTAGGGGTCCTGCCACCGTCTCCTTTGCAACACGTCTTCTTCGACCACTACATAAGTAACTAGGTTACCGCACCCCAACCAACTCTACCTGAAGGCAACTGCCCTAGCCAAATGTCCACTAATGATCCTAGTAACATGCTAAAGTCCTCATGCCACTTATGGAAAGCTCCTTCTGTGCTCCTCTCCTAAGACCATTTCCTCTATGCCTTTGAGCACTTGTACGGACTCATTTTCTTCCGATCTTCAACGAAAAGGATCATCTCGGTCCTCCCGTGGCACTCGGCATCACGGGACTTGCTCTTGATTTCTGATCTCCTCAGTACCCTCACATGATTCGTGACATTTTAGACTTATCTCATTTCTTTGCACCCACCTTCACATGCCCTCCCCGGCCACCTTTCTTCCTGTTATGGTGTCGCCCCAAGGTTCAGGTCCTGGGTCCTGACTACTTCTTCACTTATCGTACACCCTTTGGCCTGCGGGATCAGTCTCATCAGCCTCATACATGGCTTTCCTTACCACCTGTATGCTGAATAATACCAACTCGACATCTCTGCCCCAGATAGTCACTGTCTCTACTCCTTCCCGATTCCCTGACGTCTGTCCTCCATTTCCCTACCTTCTTCCATCACCGTCTCCTAAAAAACAAAAATGTGGGAGAAACATAAACTCATCATCTTTCCACCATCCAACTCTACCCCTGGCGACCCGATCTATCTATTAACAAGTCAACGGCTCTACACTTTACCGGTCCCACAGAAGGTCCGCTGTCTTGGGCTAATTCCTAACTCTGCTTTATCTTTCAAACCACACAACCAAACCCTCACCTCTGGCCTGCCGACCTGCCACCTGAAAACCATCTCCACGCCATCCCGCACATTTCTTCCGGGCTATGGACACTACAATAAATTGCTGGTTCATGCCCTTGTCATCTGCCCGCCTAGACTACAGCAACATCCTTTCTCATTGCCTCCCATCTATCCACCCTCCGCTCCCCTCCAAATCCACACCCTACTCTGCTCTCCGCTTCTTATTCCACTCTCTCCTCGCTACTCCTCTCTTCCTCTCCGCCTCTGCCAATCCCTTCACTGGCTTCAACCATTGCCCAGGCGAATTCATTTCAAGCTACTAACCATGACTACAAGGCTCTCCATGACCTCTCCCCTCCATACATCTCTGCCCTAATTTCCAAATATCTCCCACCCACGGCACTCTCCGCTCCTCACAGGACCTATAGGTCTTCTCCTCTGCTCTCCACCTTATCAGGCTCCTCACACAAACAACCGTCGCTTCCAAGACTTCTCCCGTGCTTCACCCACACTCTGGAGACTTTCACTGCCCCAACACATCAGCTCTCCTCCACTTTCCCCAGCTTTCAAAGATCAACCTGAAAACACCCACCAGTTTCATTCAAACGTTTTTTTTTCTATCACTTCAAGATTCTTTTCATTGTTTTTTATCCGCATTATGTGTTAATTTTTTGTTTATTATTAAGTGACATGCTATTTTTCCTTTATTGTTTATTTCGTTATTTTGGGATACTTTTTTTTTTCTTTTTTTTGATATAGTTCTCGGTCATAGATTCTTTTTTTTTTTTTGTACATGATTTTTGTATTTATTTTTCAGTTTATTGTTGTTTTTTTTTAATATATTTTATTTTCTTTATTTATTTATTAATTTACGAACATATTTATTTTTTGTTTGTTTTGTTTTTTGATGTTTTTATTTTGTTTTTTTCTTTTATTCAGTTTATTTTTTTGTTTTTTTTTTTTTATAGTTTTTTGTGTTGTTTCATTTTTTTCTTTTTTTTTTTATATTTTTTTTATTTGAATTATTTTCTAATGCCATTATTTTTGGATTATTTTTATTATTCTCTATTACAAAGATTACATTCTATTAATCATAAATTAAGTATTTAGTTACCGTAAATAATGTTTTTTCAAATAAATCAATTCGACAACTTAAATCAAAAATTAAAAAACCAATTTAAAACACTGTAAAAGATACACCAATAACCAGCGGAAAAAACGCGACCAGATGTACGAAATCTCCCATTTATAAAAAAGCAAAAATAAAAAGACACCCAATCTCAAAAAATAATAAAATCAAAGATAAAAAATATTTATATTAACTCAAAATAATGAATGAAGATGTACCTCGTTAATTTCTTTTATACATACTTCATATTATAGATATGAATTCATTTATAATTTAAAAAAAAAATAAAAAAACCAATCACCCAGAATACGAAAACAAATAAAAAACGAATCCAAAACAAAAAAACCAAAAAAGAAAAAACAACCAAAAAAATGAAAAAAAAGAAAAAGTAGTAAAAAAAGTCAGGAAATTAAAAATAAAAAATAATCAACGCAAACACACAAAGTAAAACAAAAAAACACGAAAAAAAAAATAAAAAAAAATCCATAACAAATTAAAAAAAAAATATAACCAACGATAAAAAAACAAAGTCCTATAACAACTAAAAAAATGACAAAATAAAAAAAAAAAAAAAAAACAAAAACAAATAGAACCTAAATATCACCCAAAAAATCAACATTCAATAATAAAACAGAACACTAAAAAACAAAAAAAAGCACACACAAAAAGCAAACCCAAATAAAAATTATAAACAAGAGAAAAACAAATAAAAAAATTACCCAAAACAACCATAAATATCTAAACAATTTGTGAATTATCATCTTAAGACCATTAATCAGAATCAATAAGGAACTTATTATAATGCAATAAAGAAAAATGTATAAAATAGAAAAAACGGATTCATATATTCAATTTATTATCATAATATCATGATAATCTCGTACAAATAATAACTAAACATATATTATAAGATAAACTGATATAAATATCTAAAAGTGAATTAATAAAACCGCAATATAAAACAATAATATATAAATAGAAATATGTTTTTTAAAATAATAATTAAAAATTCTTGCAACCTTGAAAATTTGATGAAACAATTCTCTAAAATAAACACTTCAAAAAAACGAAAAACAAAAATTATTCAAAATCAGAAAAATATAAAAAAAAGGGATAAAAATAATAAAAACCGTATCACGATTCAAATTAAAAATCATAGGCAAAAAATAAAAAACTCGCGCAAACAATTAATCACCGCAAACTACAAAAAACATCCAAAACAAACACAAAAACAAAGAAATATCTGTAAAATTTCGTAAGCAAAAAAAAATTAGATTATAAAAACCATCCAAAAAAATAAACAATACAACAAAAGCGGCGCATCACAATCACTGTGATATTATTGATCGATGTTACCAATACCCCAAAAAAAGACAATTATGCAATACATAGCTAAACGTATAATAATTAACCATAATACAATTGAATACAAATTATGTCAAAAATAAGAATATAAATAAGCAACATTTGTAAAATATTTATAATAGAACCTATCACCAACAAGAACAAAACCAAACTTTATACAAATCTATATCCTATTTAAAGATTACAGAATACGACATGTATATCTGATTCCAAATTTTTTTTATTTCATTTTATTTAATTTTATTTTTATAACCTATTAATAAAATACTAATGATGACTACATAAAAGATAAAATATTATACTAAAAAAATCTAAATGTTTATATGATAATATAAATTGCTTTTCATAATAACACATAAAAATAACATTACAAAAATAAAAAGCAAATAAGAGAAATATGAAAAATCGATCTTAAAAACATAATCCGAATGAAATAAATCCTATACATGACATTGTAACTAACAATCAACAATCACCCTCGTTCACCGCATCGTAAAAAAAAATTTAAAAAACTAATTTCAAATTTAAACTAAAAACGAACAATAATCAACAAAAAACAATAATTAACTATCCACACCAACCCCAAAAAATTAAACCCACAAAACAAAAAAAAAATATAACCAATATAAATCAAAAAATGAACCCCAACAGAACAAACCGCACTCCCCAAGAAAAAAAAGTAACTATATAAAACAAATCTATAAACAAACACCTACCTAAACGAAAGTTAAATTAAAAACAAAAAAAAAAAAGTATTAAATATCCGCAAATCAATACAAAATAAATTCTACAAAATCTACCTAAATAAAAACAACTAAACAAAATGTTCAAAAAAAAAAAAAAAAAACGATCCTTAAAAAAAATAAAACAAACGGAAAAACAGCATCAAATACAAATTCATTACACAGTGTTTCACCAATAAACCAGTCGAGGACAGAAAATCCAAAACTAGCGGTAAAAAAATTAAAAATAGTCGCAAAACCAAACAGACTAAAAACAAAGACAAAGAACCAATCGAAATCACAACACGAATACTCCACACAATACAAAACACAACCACAAATACAAAACTAATTTGTACAACAAAAAATCAAACCCTACTAAATACCCAAAAAGGAAGGAAAAATAAAATAGATAAAATACCAAACCTATTTAAAAAGAACCAACCTAACAACCAGGATTAAGCTCTTGAAACAAAAAAAAACTAAAATCAATAAGAATAATCAAACAACTAAATAAACAAAGACCAAAAAACAACCCAAAGAAAACAAAATAACCCCCCCCCAATACATATAAAAATAATACGATACGAACAAACCAAAATTAAAAAATAAAAAATACCCAAAAACTGAACAAATACAAAAAAATAAGATCAAGATAAAAATGTGATAATTAAATCCAAAAATAAAAGTAATTATTATAATTAAATATAAAAATAGATAACAAACCCGCGCTTCAACTAACTATCCCAACAAAACTACTAACCGGGTTACCAAATAAAAAATATTCAATTGCTACCAAATCACAAATAAGCCGAAAAAGCAAGAACACACTTCAGCTATAATAAGAAAAAATAAATAACAGAAAATAAGCAACATAAAAAAAAAAAACTACAAACAAAACGCCCCCAACAAGAATAAAAAAAGAATCTACTCTGAAAAAATAAAACAAAAAAACAACTAAAAAAAAAAAAAAAACCCCTAGATAATAACAAAAAAACAATACGAACAACACACATCAAATAAAAAATTTATTGTTATTTTCTAGAATAGCTTTATATTATTGTTTTTATCTATTTATGAGATTTATTTATTTAATTTAAGTCTTATCATTCATTTATATTCAAATTAGTTCTATCTTAACCCTATGAAATATGATTAAATTACGAAACAAAATTATTACTAATAATTTTAATAGGATAAAAAATAAAAGATATTAAAAAATAAAAACCCAGAAAAGAAAAATAGAAATCATATGAAATCAATTCCCCAGACTAAGCTAAAAGAAGGACAAAAATTAAATAAACCAACGAGAAAAAAACAGCAAATAATTCTAAAAAAAATAAAAAAAAACAAAAACCTCACAGAATTAAATAAAAAAAAAATGATATTAAAGACAACCATAAAAAATACACTCAAAAAAATATAAACAAAAGAAAAAACAAAAAACCAGAAAACAAAACAAAATAACTAAAAAATGTTGTATAGAAAACGTCCAAAAAAAAAAAAAAAAGAAATAATAAGAAATTACAAAACCAAAAAAAAAATCCCAAAGTTAAAAAAAAGAAAAAAATGAAAAACTCAAAAAAACCAAACAAATCTAAAAAAAAAAAAAGAAGAACGAAAAATCTAATAGATAAAAAAACGCAAGAATGAGTTAAAAAGGGAGACTAAACCATGATAAAATAAAAAAATAAATGAAATTTCCATCCAAAAATCGAAAAATAAACAACAAAACAAAATAACAAAAAAAAATCAAAAAAAAAAAAATAAAATAAAAAAAAAGAGAAAAACCAAAATAAAACCAACAAACAAAAATAAACAAAACAAAAAACTGAAACGAAAAAAAACACAAAAAACGACGTCAAAAACTTCCATTTAAAAAAAACAAAAAACAAATACTGAAAAAAAGTAACCAATCAAAAAAAAAAAAAAACAAAAAAAAAAAAAAAAATAGAAATAGAAAAAGAAAAATCAGAAAAGACCAAAAAACAACAAAAAAACCAAACAAAAAAACAAAAAAAAAAAAAAAAATAAACTCAAATAAAAACACATAAAAAAAAAAAAAATCAAAAATAAATACAAAAAAATAAAAATTAACTAAAAAAAAGAAAAACAAAACAAAAAACAAAAATAAAAAAGAAAAAACAAAAAAAAAAAAACAAAAAAAACAAAAAAAAAAAAAAACCAAAAAAAAAAAAAAAAAGCAAAACAAAAAAAAAAAAAACAAAAAATAAAAAAACGAAAATAAAAAAGAAAAAATCAATACAACAAATAAACTAAAAAAAAACAAAAAAAAAAAAAAAAAAATACAAAAACAAAAAATAAAAAACATAAAAAAACAAAAAAAAAAAAAAAAATAAAAAAACCCCAAAAAGTAATAAAAACTCCAAAACAAAAAAATAAAAAAAAACTAAAAAAAAAAACAAAAAACAAAAAAAACGACCCAACCCCCCCCAATAAAAAAAATCCAATCAATGATAAATAAAAAAGAAATAGGTAAGAAAAAACCAAAAAAATAAATGAACAAACAGAAGAAAAATAACAACATGAAACAAGAAAAAATAGTAGCAAAAACAATAAAAGAAACAACACTATAAATCAACAAAACACAAACTACAAACTCAAGAACCCAATATGAATTATAATAAAAACCCAATCCGTGAACAAAGTGCAAAACTCCGGCAAAATAAAATCTAAACGACGCAAAAACGTCAAAGAGATATAAAGATTAAAAAAAAAGTAATAAAAAAAAATAACATTAACTATATACAATAATAAATTAAGACACTATTCACATACAAACAAAAAAAATAAAAGAAAACAAAACACCTTACTAAACCTATAAATACCACGACGACACAAAAAAAAACAAGTACAGATTAATCAACAAAAAAACAATCAACATTCAACACACTCATAAAACAAAAAACATGCGGACAAAAAGAAAAAACAAGAAGAAAAAATAAAATAACCACGTTAAGACCACAAAAACCAATACGCCAAAAAAAAACAAAAAAAAATAACTAATAGAACCAAATCCAATTAAAAAAAGACTACCTGCTTTTGCCAAACCCCAACACTAAACTTTGTCCACAACATCCTACCACATGACTGTCTAACCCCACAACCGTCGTATTCCCTTCTTTTTCCCCCTCCTTGTAGAATAAGCCCCTCCGGGTAGGTTTGTCCGTCTTCTGATTCCTCTTTCAAGCCAATTGTCATTATCCCTTATCACTGAACTCGTTTGACTTATGTAATGTATGTTAACCCCCTCAAATGTACAGGCGCCCTGGAAATCAATGCGCATTAAAAATAAATAATAATAATAATAATAATAAATCCTCTCATGATAGGCTGCCATCACTGGTTAGCTATAGGCTTACAGCAGACCTGGCTTCTATACAGCAGCCTAGGTAGAAGCCAATAAACACACTCCTGTGAATTCAAAATGAAACCAGAACAAACGGGAACAAATCAGTGTAGTGAGACAAACCCTCTAATGACCTACTGTTTTTGCCTCACTGCGTTTCAACAGTCACTTTTTTATTGTTTTCAATGGTGCAGTTTTATGAGGACTTGTCTTATGTGGGAGAAGTTGTATTTTTGGGGGCCTAGTTTGGCGTAAGTAAAAAAAAAAAAAAAAAATGTTTTGCAGCATAAACCTTAAAAAGTTTTAGTAAAAAAAAATTGATTTATAGAAAATAAACCTAAAAAAAAGGTTTTTCTGCATTTGTTTTTTTTGTTTGTCTATGTAATCTATGCTTAATTTTTTTTTTACTAAATATTTTTTTATTTATTTATTTTATTTTTTCATACTCTTTTATGTTCATTACTTTTCTTTTTAATCCCATTGAGGGATAGCTATTTTTTTTCTACACTTGGTAATATATTAGCATACATGAATATGTTTATACATTACACTCTGTGTGAGTATGACATGCTCCTGTCGGGGCAGCACACAGTGCGCCCTTATAGCAGGCTTGCTATGCAGAGAGCCCTGAGGCTTTTCTAGGTCCCAAGGGCTGACTGGACAGATGTTCCCCAAGCTCCATCATGCACTGGGAATCCCAGTGACCCAGTGGAGTCCCCTTTGATTATGCCGTGATCACGGACCACAGCAATCAAAGGGTTAAATGGCAGGAATCGGAGGCTTCCTCTGGTCCCTGCTGTTTACAGACACTGCTCTAGGATTGGAGCTGTTAACCCCTTATGCCCCAGGCCTGAAAAGTAGTTAATGACCAGAAATTTTTTTTAGTTTTTGCCTCCTTGCGTTTCAACAGTCGTAACTTTTTTTTATTTTTTCAATGACGCAGTTGTATGAGGCCTTGTTTTATTCGAGACAAGTTTTACTTTATGGGAAAATAGTTTAAGTTCACTTATAAATAATTGCAGAATTTTTTAAATTTTTTTTTTAGCATTTACATTTTTTTACACCATTCACATTTCACACTTAATAACTTGTTAGATTAATTCTACAGGTTTTACGATCGTGTGGATACCTAATATGTGTAGGGTTTTTTGTGTGTGTAATATATGCACAATTATTTTTTATTAAAATATTTTATTTTTATTTTATTTTTTATATTTTTATTCCTTTTTTTTTTTTAAAAAAAAAAAAATCCCATGAAGGGAGAACTGTTACATTTTTTTTTTTTTTACATTTAGTAATGTATTAGCATATTCGTATATGCTATATTTATATGTGTCAGTCTGACACGGCAGTGATCGGGTAGCAACAGTCTGCCTGATCATATCTGTGTCAGTCTTACACAGACAGTGATCAGGGCAGCACACAGTCTGACCTGATCACTGGCTTGTTACACAGACAGCCCTGGGCCTACTCTAGTTCCCAGGGCTGACTGTGCAGCCATTCTCCGGGCTCTGTCGGGTCACCGGGCGTTCCGATCACCCGACAGAGCAGGGAAACCCGTTGATTGCGCTGCGGTGACGAGCCAGATCAGTGCTTTTCTCCTGTTTGTGTACACAAGCTGCCCTAGGTTACCAATCAATTTTCTCTGCTCTAGAACCCTGGCCTGTCCGCAGAACAGGAGATGCTTTAGGTTTCTTACTGACAAAGTTTAACTCTTTAGTGCTCTGACTTATGCTCTTCTGTTAATCAACAATGTTCCTCTAACACTCTCAGCTAGGAATAGCAGAGCTGAAATGTCAGTCACTGCTGTAGAACCGCCCCACAGCCTGAACAGTAAGTGGGAGCTGAAGCTGGCTGTAAAGGGCAGACTAAACATGGTGAAAGCAACCTTTTGGAAAACCCTTTTAAATGGGTTTTCCAAATCAACAAAATTTGCCCTATAAATGGATGGGCCACAAATGTGTGATAGGTGCAGTCCCATATATGCAGGACAGGGGTCCCCTTACTCCTGTTCTAGTCTGTGTTGTGCGTGCAAGGCTTTCTCCATTCATTTCAGTGGTTGTTCAGAGTTGAGTACAATCACACAGCTGTACATGGTAGTCCCATAGTAGAGACTAGAAAGAGCCATGCATATGTTGCCACCTCTTGGTTTCATACAGCTGTGGTACAGGTGAGGACTGAGGTTAGGGGTTGATATACTATAAATGTCTTTAATTGGGTTTTCTCTCCATGTTGTTTCACTAAGTCATAAGCAGTTTTACACTCAATCTGTCTCCTAAGACTGTGGGTGATTCTGTATCTGTGATTAGCATATTTAGCTTTTCTGGAAGTAGCTGAGCAGTTAGGGTATATTCCCACGGCTTATTTTTGGGGGGGGATTTTCCGGGTACTGCGTTTTTTTTACGGCGCTTACCTCCCTGTGTGAAATAGTGTTACAATGACGAGCAGGAGGTTATTTTTGTAAACACAGTACATGTGCTGTGAGGACTAAAATCAATGGCACATCTGTAATCTTGTTAGAGATAATTAGATGGCTCCGGAGTGAGTTGTCCGGCCATGGTGAAATCACTCCCTGCTCTCTCATCTAATCAGATAACAGAGTTATGGTCAGGTAACCATAGAAACCTTTATGTTATCAGAGCACATAAAATGTCTTGAATCTCATGACTAAAGTAAAATATATTGACCGATGTATTTAGAAAAAGTCTTCAATTTAAATTTGCCCCTTTAAAGAAGGCTAATCTTTGTAGTGAGAAAACCCTTTTGAGGCCCTTTTTCCAAAAAAAATTTTTTTCTTTCCTTTAACTTATGGGGGTTTTTATGAAAAAAACGAATTTTAAATAAAAAGGATTTATGTTTGCATATGTTTCTCATTGACTATTTTTTTTTCTCATTTTTCATTTAAAAAAAGTGTCCGATATACGTTTTTTTTTTAAAGAGGACAAAAAAAGCAGTAGTCTAGGTTTTTTCACATTTAAAAAAAACATATATGCGCTCAGCAGAGTACAAAAACTTTGATTTTAAGGGGGCCTACGAAATTTTTGGGGGTGTTGCCCAACCTACGCTCGTGTTAGGGTTAAAGTGAATTTTCCCTTAAAAAAATTATTTAAATTTTTTAAAACTACTTTTTTTATTTTTCACACATTTTTTAAGAATTTTTGGTTATTTTCTTTTTAAATTTTTCCCCACATCATTTTTCCAATATTTTTAAATAATCTTTAAGTCCTGCATTTTTCATTTTTTTGGGGCCACCTGGCTTTTAATTTCCTGGGGGGGGGGGGGGGAAAAAGGTTTGTTGTTTCATTATCGGGCCCCAAAGGGGGTCAAACTGAAAGGGGTTACGCCAGTTTAAATATAGAAACACGGATCAACCCTTCACAAAAAAGGGGAAAACCCACAGTTCACCTTTCCCCACCCTCCCTCCCAAAAAGTGACCCCTTCCAGGGCACCGGAAAGCCCTTAGAAAACCCCCAAAATTGTAAAGGGGGTTTCCCCCCAAAAAAGTTTTCCCAAGTGGTGAAAACCCCTGAAAGGGATCTCTTGGGATTTCCCGCTTTTAAACCCCCCATCCCAAAAAAAGGGCCTAGGGGCCCAAATGAAAACTCCCGGGAAAAAAGGAAAATTATTAAAAAAATATTGAAGGGTTTATAAAAAATAAAAAAAAAAAACAAAAAAAATTCCTAAAAAATTGTTTAACAAAAAAAATGGGTTTTTAAACAGTGACTCATTTTTTGATGACACATTTCCTTTTACCATGTAATGCGCTGTCCATCATTTGCAGGATCCCATGCGTGTTCTTCCTTGTTTTTGAATAAAGGGAAGGGTTTTTCCCAGCAGGACATACACTCGCCCCCGTGAAACCCGATCTTCTCTATGGAAAAGAAAAAATATTTCCGGACTGCTCCCGGGGTTCACAATGACCCTGGCTCCTAGGATTGTCGGGTCTTGAAACGGTCCCCCCGTGTCCCCCCACCCCTCGTCCCAGGAGGCCTTTTTTTTTTTATTTTAGATGTATTATTTATTTTTACCCCGGATGTCAACCTGTAATTTCATAACGCAGCGCGGCCTCAGAAAAGTAAATTCAATCAAGAGCCGAGATGAATTAAACCCTTAAAAAAAGGTCCTAAACATTTTGTCTTTTTTTAACGGGAAACAAACGGGGGGGACCCCCGCCCCCCAACGCCCCCGCCTTTTCCTCCCAAAAAAACTTTAAATAAAAAGGGCCCCATCGTGTCGCGGGTTTTAAATTTTCTCATTGTGCCGCATAATAACACTTACAGTAGGCGGCTCTCGTCCAGAACTCTGCAAGACTCGCCACAGAGGGATAACATTTATCAGGAATGATGATCCTTAGGTCTGTTCACACAGGTGATCTGTAGCGCTGAAAATTTTTCCCACGGAATTTCCCCAGGGGGTTTTTTTTTTTGGGAAAGGGGGGTTTGAGGCTGATTTCCAGAGGCAGGTTTTCAAACTCCTCCTTATAATAATGTGAGGTGAGGATTCAGTGCGGATACCACATGTCAATTCTTTTTCAGCAGCAAAAATAAAAACCTTTCTGATTTAAAAAAGCGGTTGTGTGCAAGGATTTTTTCATGGGAACAATGGGAGAAGGATTTTCAGTCATTTGGATGCTAATTTTTTGGGGCTGATTTTGGTCCCAAAACGGGTATTTTGAACATACTCCCTTTGGGATGTTGAAAACCCACGGGTTTTTTGAGGGGGGATCAAAGGGAGTCCCTGGCTCAAAAACCCGCCCTTTTTTCCTACCCAAAACCAAAAATAGAGCCCCGGCCGGGGGCGACAGGGAGGGGGAACCCCCCGGGGGTGCCCCCTTTACCCAGGGAAAAAGGGGGCCAGGGAGGGTTTTAAAAGTGGTGAATTTTTTCCGGGTTTCATCTTTCCGTGCGAGTTTTAGGTGTGGAATGTAAAATGTAGCAGGGTCGATTTTTGCTTATTCTCACGTTGATGGGGGTTTAAAAAAAAGTGCAACGTCCATCCAAAGCGACACATCAAAATACTCGTTTGATCCTGAATCCTAAAACTGAGGCGTCCGACGAGTATTTTCAATGTTGATTTTAGGTGGGTTTATTTCCGCCGGATTTACAGTCTCAAAACGAGTCCCTTTTAAATTTTTTGGGTTTTTTTGGGGCAATCCGACAAATGTTTTTGGGTGTGTTTTTTTTACCTAAAATATGGATTTTAGAGTGAACATGTTCCAAGTTTTTTGTAAAAATGGCGGCCTTAAGAAAATTCGAGTCATGTGGACTTCAACTGAGATTTTCAATGGAGGTCTATGGGCTATGGGGATGGTTTTACAGTCATTTTTTTTTTTTCCTTACAGATTCAAAAATCCAAATCCACGTCAAAATCTAGCTCCTCAGACACCTCGGAGCAGATTCTACATCCAAAAAGTTACACGTCACTATTTCTTCTTCGCTTTGCAATTCGTTTTTGATCCAGAATCCGTTTGTTCATATTTTGGGTGGAAAAATTTTTATTGGGTGTGTTCTTTTTTGCTACATAAATTTTATCTGCCCCGTCACTTCACACCCTGCTTGCAGGGTTTTTTACAGGCTTCCATTTGGGGAATTGCTTTTGGTTTTGCATATAGGAAAGTCTCGACCAATTCTCTGTTCAGAACCCAAAAGTTTAGGAAAATAAAAATTTGGGGACGGGAAAATATTTTAGACACCGGGTTTAAATTTTTTTTACTTTGTTTTATTCCCGCCATTGGTAAAAATCAAAAAAAAAAATTAATTTTTTTGGTTTATTAATGTTCACCCCTGCACCCCCCCCAACCCCCTTTTTTGAAAGAAAAAAAACAGAAATGTGATATTTTTCAAATTTTTAAACAAAAAAAACTGAAATATACATGGTCAAAAATTTTTCAACCTTTTGCTAGACCCATATTTAACTAAATGCGTCCATTTCCTTTTGATCCTCCTTGAGAGGGTCTACCCTTCTTGGGTGTCCGCTGTGTTTAATTAAACTGATTGGATTTATTAGGAAAGGCACACACCTGTTTAAAAAGACCACAGCCACGGATGTCAAGCACATGGAATCATGAGGAAAGGGAAAAAGCCCAGGAAGGATCCAAGAACAAAAGTGTGGCAAGCACGACCGGGCCGGGGTTACAAAAAAAATTTCTGAGCCCAAGGTTCCAAAGAGCACAGTGCCCCCAAAAATCCTTAAATGGAAGAATTTTGGGGGACTACAAAAACTTTTCCTCGACCCGTCCCACCAACAACATTTGGGAGAAGAGGTTTGGGTAGAAGGTAAGAAAAACCCAAAGATCACTGTGGTGAGCCCAAGGATGCAGTAGGGAGATGGGAAAAAAGTGCCAAAGTCAACTATACTGCAGGCCTCCCCCATGGGGCTTTATGCAAGTGCGGCGACGAAGCCTCTCCTCAGTGCAAACATAGGAAAGCCGCGACGGAAGCCTCTCCCAGGCAAGACTTATGAAGGCAGAGGGAACCCTTCCTCGGAAAGAAAAAGGAAACCCGCGACGGAACCCTTCCCAGTGCAAGACGTATAAAACTGCGAGGGAAGCCTCCCCCCAGTGCAAGACATAAAGCTGCGACGGAACCCTCCTCGTGCAAGACTAAAAAACCCGCAGACGGAAGCCTTCCTAGTCCCAACTGGAAAGCCGCAACAAAGCCCTCCTCGGAAAGAAATGAAAGCGCAGAGGGAAGCCTCTCCTCGTGCAAGACTAGAAAGCGCAGAGGAAAGCCTCTCCTCAGTGAAGACATGAAAGCTCAAGGAAGAAAGGAAAATAAAAGCTGAGACAAAAACCTTTCCCCCTAGGCAAGAATGGAAAGCCCAAGAAAACCCCTGTCTAGGGCGAAAAATCATTTTTGCCCATAGCAACCAATCAAACCCATAGCAACCATCAGAGCGCCCTTCTCGCTTTATATAGTGCTCTGGAAAATGAAAGAGGCGCTCTGATTGGGGTGCTATACCTCTGTTGGGGTTGCTGTGGGAAAAAGTATTTTTTCGACCTACCGTTTTTATAATTGGGGCCCATGTGTGGAGAAAACCCGGCACAATCACCTGCCCCCAAAACAAAACCCCACAGTGAAAAAATGGGGGGTGGCAGCATCATGCTTCTACTCAAAACTGAGCAAAAGGGCTGAATATTATATCATGTGATATTTCAGTTTTTTTTGTTTAATAAATTTGCAAAAATCACATTTTGGTTTTTATCTTTCAAGATGGGGGGTAGTGGGGGGGGGGGGGGTGGGCAGAGTGTAATTAGAGCAAAAAATAATTTATGGGTTTTTCCAAATGGGGCAATGAAACAAAAGAGTGAAAAATGTAAAAAAGTCTGAATACTTTCCTACCCACTGTATATGTGGACAACACTTTAATGTTGTATAAATTAGCCATTTGATTTTTCATAGATTTTTGTTCTGGGTGATGAGGGGGGGTTGGAAACCCCATCCAGCTTTGTTCTATTGTAAATTGCTAAAGTGCATAATCTGCAAATTCATGGCAAATATGTTGAATTTGGCTTTATGGAGAATCTCTCATTTCAGGGGCAAAAGAATCTGTGTTGCCATAGGTCAACGGGCCCCCTTCTTTTATTATTTGATGAGGGCCCCTGACAGCAGTACTACCCTGATGGGGCCCCTGGCACTTATACGCTGGGGCCCCCCCTCCCCTATGAGTCCCCCCTACCTTAAAGGGTTGTGTCACTACATTGATTTCATCCGTTTTCTTTGTTCTTTTGAATTCGCTTTTACACTTCCAAAAAAGGCTGCGTTAGAAGCCGGGTTTCTGTAGCTATAGCCCATTGGGGGGCACTATCATGGCGAGTAAAAGGCTGTAGCTAAGTGGACCTCGGAGCTGATCTGGGCCCCTTTTGAATAGGGGTATCTAGGAAGGTAAAAGGGTAAAAGGAATATTGCAAATGACTTGTTTTTTTCAAGCTTTAACAAAAAAGCAATTTTAGTGAGACAACCCCTTTTAATAATAAATGGAAGGAAGTCTCCATAAGACCCCCCATTTTTAAAAGTCTAACCTTTTAATTCCGCAGTTAGGAGTTCGGACGTGACTCCATTCTGTGCCGCCATGTCCTGGGAGACGCAGGGCTCCGCACAGAACACATAACTCACGTCTACTCTTTACACAGAGATAATTGGAGCAGAAAAATATCATCAATCTCCGAGACAATAAATCAACAAAATCATATTAGTCCATTAAAGGACAGTTCCATAACATTTAAACCTGAAACCGTCGTCTTCATTTTCATCAGTCTCTTCCATTTCGCAACCTTTCCACTTTGATCTAAGTAAACTAAATAAAAAGCGCAGCACTTGACCCCCCGGCTGTGAGGCAAGTGGAGAGCAGCGCAGCAGAAGAGGCACGTCTGATGCAGAACCTCATTGATAAATCCCCCTGTTAGCCTCAGTATTACATGTCCTCAGGAGCGCACCGCAGGAGGCTGTACACTACGATTTACCATCACCAGCAAATAAGATGCGCAATATATCTGGGGTAATAGGACGCCGCACCGCCCCCTCTCCGGTAATGTGAGATCTGTATTTACTAATGGGGTCTTAGCACAGAGTAGTAAATCGTGGCTGACAGATATCTATGAGACTCCTCGCTGCGAAGCAGAGGGTGAAGATAGATTGGATGCATTACACATTAATATGGACGGTCGCTTATCTGTGCCACACACCTCCCCTCGCTCTGTACGATGTAAAGTCACCACAGAAAATCCAAGTATCAATGGTTAGCCAATTGTCTAGTGGTTGATATGTGAAGGTAACTATTACTGAGCACTGGCACCATTACTGAAGCATGAGGCACTGGCAAAGTCCTGGCACCATTACTGAGACACAAAGCAATGGCACACATTACTGAGGCAGGAGCACATGGCACCATCACCGAGGGACTGGTACAATATAGAAGGCACTAGGTACTGGCACTATCACTGAGGCACAAAGCAATGGTCCCAATACTGAGGGAGGAGGCACTGGCAAGATATTAAAGGCACAAAGCAATGGCAGGAGGCCTTGGCACCATCACTGTGGCACAAGGCAATAGTGCTATCACGGTCTGGCACTGTTACTGATGCACAGGGTCCTGGCTCCGTCACTGAAGCACAAGGCACTGAAAGTTATCATCAAGGCTCTGGCACCATCAATGAGGCATGGTGCCCACACTGAGTCCCAAGACACTGGTGTCACCTCAGAGGCACCAGACATTGTTGACATCATGAAGACACTAGGCAATAGAGCCATCACTGCCTGGTGCTATTACTGACGCACAAAGTCCTAGCACCATCACTGAAGCACAAGGCACTGTTGCCATCACTGAGGCATAAGACATTCTGGACATCTTGAAGATACTAGGCAATAGAGCCATCACTGCCTGGTGCTATTACTGACGCACAAGGTCCCGGAACCATCACCGAAGCAGAAGGCGCTGACGCCATCACTGAAGCATAGGGCACTGGTGCCATCACTGAGGCACAAGACATTGTTGACATCATGAAGACACTAGACAATAGAGCCGCCACTGCCTGGCGCTATCACTGACGCACAAGGCACTGATGCCATCACCAAGGCACTGGCACCATCACTGAAGCATAGGGCACTGGTGCCATCACTGAGGCACAAGACATTTTTGACATCATGAAGACACTAAGCAGTGACACTTCACTGGCTCCATCATGAGGTCATGGCATTGTCATTGGGATATAAGACATTGATCTTATGGAGGCAATAGAAACTGGCGTCCTCATTGAGACGCAGACACTGGTGACGTCGGGGCAAGGGGCACTTGCTCATTTGGAGATGTCACATCATTTTGCCTCCCAGATCTGCACTTTTAGAACCTGTGTAATGGGTAATTTAGGTTTCTCTTTGGGCTAAGGGTATAAGTTAATATTTACTTGTTGCTTATGTAACACCAACCAATTCTGCAGCACAGGGCCGGGAAGACAGGTAGCCGAAGGTAGGCGACTGCCTAGAGCACCACTTCATCCCAGGCAGAAAAGGTGGCACAAGGAGGTGTGGAGTGGGCTGAATTTTCTTTCTTTTTTTTTTGGAGGGGTGATGTGCTTTATTTGCCTAGGGCAGTGGTCTGCAAAGTGCAGCTCTCCAGCTGTTGGGAAACTACAACTCCCTTCATGCTCACTGGTCTAGATTCTATAAATGCATAATGGGAGTTGTAGTTTCCTGACAGCTGGCGAGCCGCTCTTTGCAGACCACTGGCCTAGGGCGCCAGAATACCTTGTCCCAGCCCTACAAGGTCTTCTGTTGTCCAGAGCTGTTGCATGGTGGAGAGCTGCTACCTGCGGGAGGAGTGATTACATTGATCAGTCTATGGTGCTTTATCTGTGACAAAATCCTGTTTGGATGCATATTTAGGGGGTTTCCATAAGCCCCCCATCTACACTGGGACCAACCTAACTGACAGAACCTGGCAAAACATCTCCAGTTGGGGGGCAGCCCCATGACATCATCTATTTTCCCTTTATTAGTGCCCCTGTTACAATCTGCTCTCTATACATATATCCAGTACCATTCCGTTAATCCGGTTTTAGGGCGTCCATTCTGGATTATTAAACCTAAAAAGTTAGTAAAACTCAACAGTAGAGAAAGTCCAAACTAAGTGTGAACTTAAAATCTGAAGACACCAACTTTGGTTCTCAGTCCTCTGTTTCTTGTCTCAGAGCGATTGGTGCCAGACTATCAGACTTTCCGGATTATCAGGCGGCAGGCTATAGGAGTTTCGCTGTGTGTAGGTTTGATATTTATGGCTGTACACGCATCCGGCAACACTCTGATTTATTTGGCCGCCACGTCCAGCCCCTCCCCATCCTTTCTGTTTATTTTGCTCCCTATACGGAGACTGGGGGGAGATGCCGGTCGGGGAAGGGTTAAACCTTTCTTAATTGCATTCCCGGGTTGTAAAAAATGTATGAACGCGCTCATAAAAGTGTCAGCAAGTAAAAATGTTTGCTTTTGGCTGCTTTGATTAAATTTTGCAAACTGTTTTTGAATATTAAAGAGACGTCATTATCAGTTGTGGGTGTTTTTTTTTTTTTTTTTTAATGCAGCAACCCATGACATCAGTCAGCGGCCGCATTTACATAACCCCGGACGCGGCGTCGCTGTAAAGAAATATATAGAAATCGCGAGCTCATTGCTATGCGTCTTTATTAGGGAGAACTGACCAATTAATCTTCCGAAGGCACAAAACAAATTGTCACTCGTCGTCACCAACACAAGGGACGTAAAAAATGGGATTAACGACCGCCGAGTAATGATTGCGCTTTTATCTGCTCGGCTTTCTCGCTGTTTGTTTTATCTCCGCGCCGTTTATTACATAGATATCGTTATCATTAGCGACCGTCGGCCTCTTGTAGTAAAGTCTTGTGACTGACGAGCGGCCGATGCAGTCGGCGGCACGGTCATCGAGGCTTCGTCCATAAGAGGGGCCTGATCATACCTGGAGGATTAGGGCAACAGTAAGGCCGTGTTCACACGGCTTATTCCCGACGGATTTGTGCTCCGTATTGAGCGCACAAATCCGCCGTGAATACGGGGCGGGGCCGGGGCGCGGCGGGGGCGCCGCTCCCGACCCCATAGACATTGCATTGTTAAATAATGTGCATGTCACTTTCTCCCCCCGCGGCGGATTTGCCGAGCGGGGAGGAGCGACGGAATCCACTGTTCTCTATGAGAGCTCTCCGCGCCTTATTACACGATACGTATCATTAGCGCCGTCACTTGTAGAAAGTCGGACTGCCGGCGGCGTGATCGGCGGACGGTCCATCAGGTCGTCAAAAGGGCCTGGATCAACTGAGTTAGGCACAGTAAGGCTAATTTCAGCCGTGTGAACATAGCCTTACTGTTGCCCTAATCCTTCAGGCATGATCAGGCCCCTCTCATGGCCAAAATTACGGTAATCCATACTCTCCTAGAGAACCATGGATTACGCCTCCTCTCCCCGCTCGTACAATACGATCGTATTGTACGCGCGGGGAGATAATTGACATGTCAATCACTTGTGGCGAATACGCGCCGTGAGTAATGCATGTCAATGGGGCCGGTGGACTGCTGCCCCCCACCTCCCGCGCCGCGGGAGTACGCGTAATTGCAACCGTACTGAACGCGCCGCAATTATGCCGTGAGAACATCGCCCAAGAATAGGGCAGCATAAATAACACCCGCACGCACCACCACCAGTTCTATCACATCGCGCTGTGATGATCCAGACGAGAAATAGATTTTCTTCTCTCTACAAAGTTGTTTCTTTTGATGCTGAAACAATTAATATGTTCAGTGTTAGATTCAGAGAAATTGACAAAATGAAAGCTGCGTCTCATAATTCTGAATTTATTTACTGGCCATAAATCTGGGAAATAATTATATACATCTAAAAACCGAGCCCCCCGGTCTCTTCTCTGACCCCATTTGATGATGTTTATGCCTTGGATTTAATGTTTTTCTTTCATAGAAATAAAGCTTAACTTCTGTATCAAAAGTTTTATAACTTTATATTAAAGGAGTTGTCTCACTACAAGGATTGCATTTTATGTTAAAAATCTTGCAAAAACCAGGCACTTTGCAATATATGTCCATTAAAAGTATCCTACCTATTCTGAGATATCCCCTCTTGTATTGGCTGCATCAGCTCCTCAGGTTGCTATAGCTACAGACCTGTTCAATCTCTCCTGATAGGCTGCCAGCATTGGTTGCTATAGCTACAGACCTGGCTTCTACTGCAGCCTAATAGAAGCCAGTAAACACGCCCTGAATTCAAAGTGAAACCAAGAAAACAGAACTGAGGTAAGATGGATCGATGGAGTGAGACAACCCCTTTAAATTTTGGGGCAGATTTACTAATGTTGCAGCAGAATCTGAATCTATTGGAAAAGTGCTGTGGCTTGTGATGCAATATTGCCTGCCAAAATTTTGCCGTAATTATTGCCATTAATGAAGCCAGATATTGCATGATGTAAAGGTAGATAATAGTGTTTAAAGGTGCGCCAAATTTCTCATCCAGCTTGTATGCTGGTGACACTCAAATCTACATCTCTGGCCTAGATGTTAACTCACTGATTTCCAGGATCCCAGATTATATTGTCAGTATCCTCCCTCTTCTCCTCCTGCTTTCTGAAACTCAGTATGGAAAAAACTGAGCTCATCTTCTTTCCCCCCATCCACCTCTTCATCTGATCTATCGGTTGATGGCGCTATACTCTTCTTGGTTTCACAAGTCTTCTGCCTCAGGATAACCTTTGACTCTGCCCTGTCTTTCAAACCGCACATCCAAGCCCTGACCACCTCCTGCTGCTGCCACCTACAAAACACCTCCTGGATCCACTTCTGTCTTGACTTTGGCTCTACAAAATTGCTTGTTCTTGCCCTCATTATCTCACACTTGGATTACTGCAAGACTCTTTACTGTGGCCCTCCATCTAGTACTCTTGCTCTCCTTCAATCCATCCTGAACTCTGCTGCCCGTATTATCCACCTCTCTCCTCGCTACTCCTACGCCTTTCCCCTCTGCCAGTCCCTTCACTGGCTGCCCTGCCCAGCATATTCAGTTTAAGCTACAAACCATGGCCTACACAGCTCTCCATACACCTCTGCCTTAATCTCCAGATACCTCCCTTCTCCAAGACTTCTCTCGTGCTTCCCCCAGACTCTGGAACGCTTTACCCCAAACACATCAGACTCTCCTCCACCTTCATTAGTTTCAAAAGTGACCTGAAAACCCATCTCTTCAGTAGCCTACACCCTACATGACCTTGTTGCCACCACATCATCATACAAACATCTCTGACCCTCACCTTCTGTCTCCACCCTTCTCCATTGTAGACTGTAAGCTCTTGTGGTCTGAGTCCTTTCTCTTTTTGTATCAGTTTGTTACTTAGTGTTATTGTATTTCCCTTATATTATGTACCTGAACCCTTTGGCTTATGCAGTGCCCTGGAACGAATGGCGCTCTAAAATAAATTATAAGAATAAAAATACAGCATGAGCCATATGTGAGAGGTGATACCTTTTCAAAATAGTCTAAAAAATATGGGAATCTACTAAGAGAACGAAGAGTGACTTTTAATACCTATTTTTACTATTTTGCCATAGGCAAACTTAAACTCTATCAGTTCTCAATCTATAAAGCACTAAAACTTAACTTTTATTATATACAACACTTAACTTCTATATACACTTTTTAAAAACCTGATTTCTAACCTCTCAGTTTGTCTCATAACTTTATCCCTTTCTAATTCTGAAAGAATAACTCCTTTTCTATTTTCAAATCTGGTGGAGCACCACCTATTATATCAGCAGGGAAACCCTAATCTGATGGGTATGAAGCATATAAGGTAATATAAGCATATAAGGTAATGCCTGACATTACATTTTATTTTTTGATTTTCTACCTCTTTTTTGTGTTACCCGCTGCAGAGGGTTTCACAAGGAAACCTTATATGCTTCATGCCCATCAGATTAGGGATGATAGCCCAAGTAAGATGTTTTGGATTCTCTTTTGCAGTTAGCAAATCACTGTATATATAGGGTTTCCCTGCTAATAGGTGGTGTTGCACCAGATTTGAAAATAGAAAAGGAGTTATTCTTTCAGAATTAGAAAGGGAAAAAGTTATGAGACAAACTGAGAGGTTAGAAATCAGGTTTTTAAAAAGTGTGTATAGAGGTTAAGTGTTATACATAATAAAAGTTAAGTTTTAGTGCTTTATAGATTGAGAACTGATAGAGTTTAAGTTTGCCTATGGCAAAATAGTAAATATAGGTGATACCTTTAACACATTCTTGGACTATTGAGTCTATATTCTAGTGTTAGGCTAGATTCATATGGACAAATATTCCATGTAATATGTGGCAACAATCCTAGAATTGGCCTCAGGTTTCTGATGCATATTTCTCTTTGTTCTGCAGGAGAAGTTTACCAATTATTAAGAGACAGATTAGCCCAATCCATTGATGCTAATCTGAGTCCAGGCTGCCATCTTGTTTTCTGTATTAACTGGGGGTAGGGGGTCTGTCTATCCGTTTTAGAATACATAAGTTCCTCTATATGTTACAGACATTTACAGACACATCTGTAAGCTCCGCCCCACAGACTTATTCAGAGATAGACACCCCCAGACTTCTTCACACCTAAGGTACTGAAAAACTGATGACAATGACATTTCGATCGAGAAATGGTGCTGTCTGACACAGGAAACTTTAATTTGTTTGCTTTGTTACATGTTTAACCACAGTTTTGTTGCAGCTGTTCATAGACATTTTATCTACAAGGACAGCTAAAAAAAAATTAGAATATCATTGAAAATTAAAGGGAATGTGCCATCAAAAATGACTTATTGTTTATCTCACATTTTTATGTTAAACACATTTTTTATGAATTTCTGGTTATATATTTTTTTTATTTTACATATCACTTTCAATATTTTTTAATAATTCTTAAGTCCTGCAGTTTTCAATTTGGCCACTAAGCCTAATAATAGTCTGACAATTCCTGTTCAGTACAGTTGTCTGCTCATTATCAGCACAAAGAAGGTCAAACTGAAAGGAGACACCAGTTTGAATAGATAACGCGGGATCCACCAGTCACAAGAGGAGATAGTCACAGTTCACCCTTTCACCTCCCTGCACAGTGACTTCTTCCCAGGTCACAGAGAATGACTAGAAGAATCTCCTATAGAAGTGGCCAAAGTGAAAACTGCAAGACTTAAGAATTATTAAAAAAATATTGAAAGCAATATGAAAAATAAAAAAATAAAAAATCCTAAAAAAATGTGTTTCACATAAAAACGGGACTTAAACAATTAGTCATTTTTTGATGACACATTCCCTTTAAAGGGGTTCTCCAGGACTATCTTTTTATTTGTTATCGGGCTCACAAATGTCATATATTAAACAGAATTCATACTGTAATAAGTCTATACAATATATTGGTTTTTCTATTTGACTTAAAGGGGATGTATTGCTTCTTCAGTTCGTGTGTTTCATTGTGCTCTCAGCTTCTCAGCTCTACAAATCCTGGGGCGTTTCTTCCCCTCCCAACTGAATGTTTCTTAACTGAAGGGGGATGACATCGTCCCCCCTTCACTGTTCATGCTCGCTCCCGAGTCTCTCCCCCCCCTCCCTGAGTCCACATGTCACTGTGTCATTCTCCCAATGCAGTCTTATTTTGTAAGTATGTTTACATACCACAGCCCTGCATTCAGTCTAGACAGTCTTCTATGAACTCAGAGCCCTGATCTCTTCTCTCACAGCTGGAGGTTTGTTACAGTTGAATCCAGTCTTCTACGAATTCATGCTGAGCAGCACAGATTTCCCTGCTATGTTTACAAGCAGGAGCATTTAGGCATCGAGGCACAAGTCAGCTGTTTTCTGATTGTAGAAGCCCTGCAGTATTATTGTGTTTCTTCTGGCTGTGCAGAGTGAAATTGCTGTCGGCCCCTTACTTTGAGTGAGAGAGGCACGCTAATGCTCCGTCTATATTTGCATTAGGCACCGACGCACAATTCTGCTGTTTTCTGATTGTAGAAGCAGGCGCAGTCTCTCTGTGTTTCTGCTGGCTGTGCAGAGTGAAATTGTGCCGGTCCCTTACTTTGAGTGAGAGAGGCAGGAATGCGCGCTCCCGTGAATACGACCAGGGGCTGGACAGAATGTAAATTAGTAGAGCCGTCAGCCAATGAAATGAAAGGAGGAGGAATCCGACCGACACTGGGGAACAGTGTTTACAGAAACAGAAGATAAGGGACACTGTGAAAACAAGACAGCTTTGCTAATGACATCCAATTGCAAAGTTGCTTGTTTTCACTGTTCCCTTATTCTGAAGAACATTTAATGAAATGATACAACCCCTTTAAATTATTGATATCAATGATGTTTTCAGTGATATTCCAATATTTTGAGATGCACTAGTATAAGCATTTGGAATACAACTGTAATTTTCCATGTAAGAAAGACATGCAGGAGTTACTTCAGGTGGGGAGCTCTGTCACAGCTCAGCTCTGCCATTAAGATGTCATTGGTTTTTTAGAACATTTAGGTATAAATGAGTCTAGTTCTTCCTCTGAATGAGTCTGTGGGGCGGAGCTTGTAGATGTGAAGTCACCAGTCAGCTGTTAACATGTAGAAGAACTGATATACAGGCAGTCCCCGACTTATGGAGACGTATGGCACATGCTGGCACTTGTAGTTCCATGTTCCAAAGCAGTTAGTAGCTGTGGAACGACAAGTGCCAGCATGCCACAGCAGCACAAGGTGAAATCTTCTTAACAGGGGCACAGGCAGCAAAACAAATGTAAAAACCCTTCCCTGCACTATCCAAAACTAAAAACCCCTTTTTGTGCTGGAGTTTCATTTAATAAATATACCTGTTCCGACTTGCATACAAATTCAACTTAGAGAGAAGCTGTCACACAGATTATGCCCCCTTGTTGAGGGCAGCACAAGTTAGTGTCAGACCTGCTGTTTCCAGCGCTGTGTCCCTTATTCTGTAAGATGCTGCAGTTTTCGTGTATTTAATGCTTAAATCTGCAGTTTTCAGCCAGAAGAGTCATTCAAAGAGTCCGCAGACCTAGTGAATTCCACAAGGCAGAGAGCCTCATCTAAACTCATTGCGAGTCGCTGCTGATGTGGCCTCTGTAGCTTCGTCCATTATGCGGCCGTTCAGCTTCCTCCGCGGCTGTGACAAATACGCTCAGTGGGTAGTTTTTAATAAGCCGGCTCTTTGTGCACAATCACAGGGAAGGCCCCATGGTTGGGCTGCAGCAGGCGTCTCAGCGCCAAATAATGAGCGCACATCATTAAATCACTTTGCTTTTGACAATTATGTAAAATTTTGTGACAGTTTAGAAACCGTCTGAGATGAAGTTTTCTTGTCTCTTGTAACCGAAGAAAAGTTGCTGAACTACTACACTAAACAGGCGCCAGGACGCTGTCTGCCTATAGAAGTTCTCCACCTAAAAAATCAGGAAACTAAGAGAGAGGTTTAAAGGCACATTTCCATCAGAAATGGGCATTCTATTAAAATCATTATTTCTGGGGTTTTTTTTGTTTTTTTTTAAAGAATTCTGCAGTTATTTTTTATTTCTGTAAGCCTGTGCAATTAAAAATCGCCTTTCTCTCATGATAGTGAAGAGATGAAATGCTGAACAGCAAGGTAGATCAATCTCCGTTTACTGCAGCTGCAGCAACAAATGCGTATCTGCATGTAGCCTCTTTACCAATAGTAGGTAATGACCTAATGATTCACTGGTTGGGCCTATGTAACGATTAGACTAGAGCGGTAGGGTAATAACGAGCAGTACATGGAAGGTTAATGGGTTAATCTATTTCTGTACAGAGGCAGGGTGAAAGAGGGGGTGCAGCTTTCTTTTTGTCTATAGACGACCTGGATGGGAACCGTCAAGCGATCCTCATTCTCGTGCTATCAGAGCTCACAAAGGGGAAGTCAGAGAGACAAAGCAGGAAGTCATGTACATGAGGGAACTTTAAAAAAAAAAAAAAAAATGATTAAAAAAAATAAAACAGCCACCCAATTGTGTGTTACAGACCTCTCCATTCTTTGTAGGTGGGAAAACTTGCAAAATTGCCAGTGTATCAAATACTTATTTTCCCCAAGGGATATGGTATATATGTACCTCTGAACAACCCCTTTAAGATGAAGAACCCCTTTAGAGGGATTTTTCAGAACCTCTCTACCACCTCTCACTGTGCTAAATTAGAAATTTAACCCATACTTATCTCTTCTATCACCAACGTTCCAAAGCTCCGGTGTTAGACTGGGTTCACACGACTTATTTGCGGGGCGTAATTACACCCCGCAATTACGGCGTGTGGACGGGGGCGGAGCGGGAGCGGGGGGTCGGCACCTCGCCGGCCCATAGACTTTCATTACCAGCGGCACGTATACGCCGCTAGTAATTCACATGTCATTTCTCTCCCCGCGGCGGCTTCGCTGTACAGGGAGAGGAGACGTAATCCAGAGTTCTCTATGAGAACTGTGGATTACCGTCATGACTGGGACGTATTCCAGCCCTACTGATGATATCCCATTCATGGATCACATAATGCTGTAACCAATCTCTGGCCTCAGCAGTCACATGGCTGCATGTTCAGCATGTGACCACAGAGATCAATGATTGGCTGCAGCATCATGTGACCACAGAGATCAATGATTGGCTGCAGCATCATGTGACCTCAGAGATCAGTGATTGGCTGCAGCATCATGTGACCTCAGAGATCAGTGATTGGCTGCAGCATCATGTGATCCATGAACGTGACATCATCAGTGAAGGACTCAGGGGCGGGGAGGACACTGGAGCTCTGGCAGCCTTAAAATAGTGGTGATGGGAGGGGTAGGTATGGGTTAAATGTCTATTTCACCGCAGTGGAAGGTGGTAGGGAGGTTTTTAAAAGTCTTGAAAAATCCCTTTAAGCCATTTGATTGGTCAGAATTCTCTTGTGGATTAGATCCTGACATAGGAGAAGTAATGGGGGAGAGAACTAGTATCCCTCCTGCATCTGAAGCTCCTCCTAAAACCCATGCATGTAAATTATAGTGAGTTTGGGGCAGTTTTTGGTTACTTTACCTTATTATTTGCAGGAGCTGTTGCTCAGAAGGGCCTCATCCTGCCACCACATAGTGCAAGGAGCGGAGACGTCTGTCCTCGTGGTCACTGCTGCTTCTCCTCTCACTGACTTCTCTGAGATTCTCCTCATTAGATCACTGTCTCTGGAGCCGGGATAAACCTTGCGACTAATGGGATCAGGACTCAAAATCCTCAGATAGTTTTCCCCAGAGTACAGCTGTGCACAGTGAGGAGAGTAGCTGGGTCTTTACAGCTGGGAAGGGTTAAGATGCCGACAGAGTCTTTTATAATCAGCGTTGTGGAATAGGAAGTTCTGCAACTTTCAAATGGATCAACATTTTCAGGATCTGTGCTTGGTGTCAGTGAATGAAAATAAATCATTGATTACATTCTGAGGCTAAAATACCATTCCAACTAGTCCTGTTCTCACAGCTGATGGCTTGTTACAGTGCTTACCTACTGCAGCTAATAGCTATTAGCTTGGAGTGCAGGGCTGGAGAGAGATTTGTGCTGTGTTCACAGAAGATTGTCTGCTTATACAGTGTAACAGATTTCAGCTGCGAGATCACAGAGGCTGAAACCCAAACTAGTCCTGAACACGGTCATTGGTTACACAGATGTTCATAAATTTGTCTTGATCTTATCTGGGTTTAATGATAGGGGTTGTTCACACAGCGTTTTTGGATTCGTTTCGGATCTTAAAAACGCAGTGTTGATCGGCTCCTATATGGATCCAACACGTAGCTGCGTGTTTGGATGCAGCAGGATCGCACCCTATAGTTTATTATAGGGCTCCTGCTGCGTCTTTCGGATCGAGGGTTGACATGCCAATTCTTGGAACGGATCCGAAAGACAAAATGAGACACCTTACGGCCTCGTTCACACGGCTTATTTGGGCACAGATTGGCGCCGTACTCCGCGCCGGATTTGCACTGCAGTACGGCGCCAATCCGTCCCTGTCATTACGGTAATCCACTGCTCTCATAGAGAATAGTGGATTCCGTCGCTCCTCCCCGCTCGGCGAATCCGCCGCGGGGGGAGAAAGTGACATGCACAGTATTTACGGCGCGTACACGCCGTAAACAATGCATTGTCTATGGGGCCGGGAGCGGCGCCCCCGCCGCGCTCCGGACCCGCCCCCGTCCCGCCCCTTATTCACGGCAGATTTTTGAGCTCAATACGGCTCACAAATCCGTCGGGAATAAGCCGTGTGAACACGGCCTAACGATCACTCATCTGAACACTGATGCGTGTTTCAAAGTTAAAGCAATGTAAATCACATTGCTCATTGTTAGATATGCTTTTGGGTCCGTTTAGGGTCCGACAGACGGATCCAAGCACGTATCTACAGTGGTGGCCAAAAGTATTGGCACCCCTGCAATTCTACTCAGTTTCTTCCTGAAAATGATTACAATCACAAAATCTTTGGTATTATTAGCTTAATTTAATTTGTCTTCAATGGAAAACCACAAAAAGAATTGTCATGAAGCCAAATTGGATATAATTCCACCAAACATAAAAAAGGGGGTGGACAAAAGTATTGGCACTGTTTGAAAAATCATGTGATGCTTCTCTAATTTGTGTAATTAACAGCACCTGTAACTTACCTGTGGCACCTAACAGGTGTTGGCAATAAGTAAATACCACTTGCAGCCAGTTGACATGGATTAAAGTTGACTCAACCTCTGTCCTGTGTCCTTGTGTGGACCACATTGAGCATGGAGAAAAGAAAGAAGACCAAAGAACTGCCTGAGGACTTGAGAATCCAAATTGTGAGGAAGCCTGAGCAATCTCAAGGCTACAAGTCCATCTCCAAAGACCTGAATGTTCCTGTGTCTACCGTGCGCAGTGTCATCAAGAAGTGTAAAGCCCATGGCCCTGTGGCTAACCTCCCTATGGCACTGTGGCTAACCTCCCTAGATGTAAAGCCCATGGCCCTGTGGCTAAACTCCCCTTGGCACTGTGGCTAAACTCCCCATGGCACTGTGGCTAACCTCTCTAGATGTAAAGCCCATGGCACTGTGGCTAAACTCCCCATGGCACTGTGGCTAACCTCCCTAGATGTAAAGCCCAATGGGGACTGTGGCTACCTCCCTAGATGTAAAGCCCATGGCACTGTGGCTAACCTCCCTAGATGTAAAGCCCATGGCACTGTGCTAACCTCCCTAGATTGGGAACGGAAAATAAAAATTGACGAGAGATTTCAACGCAAGATTGTGCGGATGGTGGAATAAAAACCTCGACGAACATCCAAACAAGTTCAAGCTGCCCTGCAGTCCGAGGGTACAACAGTGTAAACCCGTACTATCCGTCGGCGTCTGAATGAAAAGGGACTGTATGGTAGGGTACCCAGGAAGACCCCACTTCTTACACCGAGACATAAAAAAGCAAGGCTGGAGTTTGCCAAAACTTACCTGAGAAAGCCTAAAACGTTTTGGAAGAATGTTCTCTGGTCAGATGAGACAAAAGTAGAGCTTTTTGGGAAAAGACATCAACAGAGTTTACAGGAAAAAAAAGAGGCATTCAAAGAAAAGAACACGGTCCCTACAGTCAAACATGGCGGAGGTTCCCTGATGTTTTGGGGTTGCTTTGCTGCCTCTGGCACTGGACTGCTTGACCATGTGCATGGCATTATGAAGTCTGAAGACTACCAACACATTTTGCAGCATAATGTAGGGCCCAGTGTGAGAAAGCTGGGTCTCCCTCAGAGGTCATGGGTCTTCCAGCAGGACAATGACCCAAAACACACTTCAAAAAGCACTAGAAAATGGTTTGAGAGAAAGCACTGGAGACTTCTAAAGTGGCAGCAATGAGTCCAGACCTGAATCCCATAGAAACACCTGTGGAGAGATCTCACAATGGCAGTATGGAGAAGGCACCTTCACATCTCAGGACCTGGAGCAGTTTGCCAAAGAAGAATGGTCTAAAATTCCAGCAGAGCATTGTAAGAAACTCATTGATGGGTTACCGGAAGCGGTTGTTTTCGCAGTTATTTTGGAAAAAGGTTGGACCAAGTTTTTGGCTGAGGGGGCCAATACTTTGGGTCCGCCCTTTTTTGAATTTTTTGGGTGAATGATCTGATTTGATTTTTGTTCATTCTTTTTTGGTTTTTCATTCAAAAAAATAATAAGATATTAATACCAAAGAATTTGTGATTGCAATATTTTCAGGAAGAAAATGGTATTATCTGACAGAATTGCAGGGGTGCCAAAATTTTTGGCCATCACTGTAAAAGTATGTTCAAAAGTTACCCAAACGCCGTGTGACCTTACCTTAGGCTAGTTTCACACGGCTTATTTCAGAAGTATTTACAAGGATTTCCAGGGTAATACGTTCTGAAATCAGTTGAAAATCAGTTGCAATTAAGTGTCACTACGTGGGGCCCACGATTGTAACTGATTTCCCGAGGATTCACATTCCAATCATTGTAGGTGGTAAATTCCGTCCGTAAATAATTGACATGGATTTTTTTTTTCCGTCCGGATTGCCGTCGTCAGTCCCCCGGCGGAAATGGGAAGGAACTACGTGTGGTGAACGACGGCCGTATTTTTATTGAAACAATAGAAAAATAGGCTGTGACTTATTTTCGGACTGATTTGCCACGGATTGACGTCGTCAAATCCGTCCGGCAAAAACGCGGCGAAATAAGCCGTGTGAACGAGGCCTTAGTGTCATTTTTCATGTTTGTTCTCCCTGTGTTTGCATGGATTCCCTCGGGTACTCCAGTTTCCTCCGCACTCTAAAAACTTATTGATAGACTAATCTGGAATTTAGGTTGTAAACCCCAATTGCGACAGGGACAAATGTGAATGATGATGTACTCAGTACAGCGCTGTGGAGTAAAACAGCACTATATAAATGAATAAAATAAAAATCAAACTATTCAAGTAATTCCTTCTTCCTTCATATTAAAGATGTTTTTCACAGTATAATGCACTTTTTAATGCTTTCTTGTCATATTTTATTCCATTCACCTCCAGAGCTGCATTCACAATTCAGCATGTTTCCTGTTAGCAGACTGTAATACATTGTAGGAGCTCAGATTTCAGTTCTGCAGCCACAGCCGAGTTGTTCGACCATGTGCCTGTGTGTCAAGTAAGCCAGACATAACCTGTTTCCCCGAAAATAAGAGTGTCTTATATTAATTTTTGCTCCTAAAGACGAAACAAAGACTTTTTTTTTGGGGATATTTTTTTTCATGGCAATTTAATTTACATTTATTGTTGAACAAAACATCAACGTATTAATATCATCACAAACATCAGCGTAAAGAGCCAAACTCTGAATGGCATAAAAAATGCACTATGTCTTATTTTCGGAGGGGTCTTACTTTCGGGGAAGCAGGGTAGTTCAGGCAGAAGCTAGCGAATTTGTAAATGCAGCTTTACATGTGACTTCAGTATAGAACTTTAGATTAGTACTAGTTAAGAAGTTACAGATTAGTTTTAAACATGTAAGCAGAGTTAAATAAAGACTATTACCAAATACACTGCCGTCCTGATTTTGTCTTACTCCAGAGTTAGAGCAGTTCTAATCTCCTGCTTCCCTAAGTTACAGACAATCTCTCTCTCCTCTGGAACCCTGTGGGGATGCTAACGTCACTCCCTGCTGTGTCTTATCAGCAGAACATGAGCTTGTTTATGTTTTTTACTGGCAAACTTTTACCCTTTAAAATGCCATAGCCTTCTGTTCTGCTGTCTAGACCCTTCCAATGTCCCTTTAGCCTTAGCTAGGAATAGCACAGTCTGAACAGAAAGTAGGAGCCTGAAGCTGGCTGTTGAAACAGCCTGTTGAGAGAACCCTTTAAAGCCAAAAAGTGACCATTGCTTGTAGAGTAAACTGTGGTCCGCTGTGAAGGATAGATACACTTAAGCATAGACTAGACATGTAATAAATGTCTGTATGTTCTTCTTACTCCTAGGAAATAATTGAATTCCCTATACTGAAGTTAAACGGCAGAACCATGGAGATAGAGTCGACGTTTCACACGTATGTTCAGCCCGTGGTGCACCCACAGCTCACTCCGTTTTGCACTGAGGTAAGTGTCACTCTTATAAATCACTGGATTGCAATGTGTTTTATGTAGGGTTTTTTTTTTTTAAGGGACACTTCTGTCTTTTTTTTTAAATCAATATTCCTGGAAAACGGCTTTTATTTAAAATTGTTGTCATTTTCTTTTAATTCTGCAGCTCTATGCAATTAAAAATTACGTTTACAGTTGAAACCAGATGTTTCCATACACTATATTACAAGTCACATCTGCATGTTTTTCTCACTATCTGACATGAAATCAGAATAAACCTTCCCCGTTTTAGGTCAATTAGGAACCAAAATTATTTATATTTGCCAAATGCCAGAATAATGAGAGAGAGCATTTTAAGGCATTTTTATTACTTTCTGCAAAGTCAAAAATTTACATACATTTCATTAGTATTTGGTAGCTTTGCCCTTTGACTTGGGTCAAACGTTTTGGATTTCCTTCCACAAGCTTCTCACAATAGTTGGTAGGAAGTTTGGCCCATTCCTCCTGACGGAACTGGTGTAACTGAGCCATGTTTGTAGGTTTCCTTGCTCTCACCTGCCTTTTCAGCTTTGCCCATAAATTTTCAAAAGGATTGAGATCAGGGCTTTGTGATGACCACTCCAAAGTTTGGTTATCCTTAAGCCAGTTTGTAACCAGTTTGGCAGTATGCCTCGGTTCATTTTCCATTTGAAAGACCCATTTCCGCCCAAGCTTTAACTTCCTGGCTGATGTCTTGAGATGTTGCTTCAGTATTGCCACATAATCTTCTTTCCTAATGATTCCATCTATTTTGTGAAGTGCACCAGTCCCTCCTGCAGCAAAAGCAACCCCACAACATGATGCTGCCACCCCCCATGTTTCACAGTTGGGATGGTGTTCTTAGGCTTCCAAGCTTCTCCATTTTCCCTCCAAATGTAACTGGTCATTATGGCCAAAAAGTTCAATTTTAGTTTGTCAGGCCACAGGACATGTTTACAAAAATGTAGGTCTTTGTTCCTGTGCATTTGCAAACATTAATTTGGCTTTTATATGTTTCTTTTGGAGTAATGGCTTCTTCCTGACAGAGTGGCCTTTCAGCCCCGGTTGATACAGTACTCGTTTCACTGTGGATAATGACACAATCTTATCAGCTTCCGACACCATCTTCACAAGGTCTTTTGCTTTTGTTCTTGGATTGATATGCACATGTCGTACCAAAGCACGTTCATCTCTGAGACACAGAACCCGTTTCCTTGCTGAGTGGTTTGATGGCTGGAAATTCCCATCTTGTTTGTACTTGCATATAATTGTTTGTACAGATGAACGAGGCACCTTCAGGTATTTGGAAATTTAACCCAAGGATGATCCAGACTTGTGCAAGTCCACAATTCTCTTCCTGATATCTTGACTGATTTCTTAAGACTTTCCCATGATGTTACACACAGAAGCAGTGTATTTCTGGTGTGTTATAAAATACATTCACAGCTGTGTCTCTAATTAACATAGATGTTGCCAGTAAACCTATCAGAAGCTTCCAAAGACATGACATCATCATATGGGCCGTCCCAAAATGTTTAAAGGCAAAGTAATCCTAGTGTATGGAAACTTTTGACTTTGCAGAAAGTAATAAAAATACCTTAAAAATTCCCTCTCATATTTTTCTGGCATTTGGCAAATATACATAAAATTGGCCTAAAACTGATAAGGTTTATTCTGATTTCATGTCAGATAGCGAGAAACACATGCAGATGGGGCTTTCTATATAGTGGATGGAAACTTCTGGTTTCAGCTGTATCATCATGTAGTTCCATTACAGATAATAGGTAATGTCGGAATGAACACCCTATTATTCTTTGGGCAGGCCTAGATAAGATTAGACTAGAACTACAAGGCAATGACAGGTGTTGGTTCCAACTTTCTTCACACTTATCAGGTCTTGCTGATAACACTTAGGCATTTGTCGGCCTGGAAGAAACTGTGGAGCAATCCTCACTGTTGTACTATGACAGCGCATAGAGGGGAAGTCGGAAAGACAGGGGGAACTTAAAAAAAATTATATATCAAAAAAATATCCACCCATTTTTTTCTTAGTTGCACATAATAGTTACTTATTGCTTGTTAAAATGTGATTTTTTTTTTAATTTTTTTATGGCAGTGTCCCCTTAAAGGGCCATTCCCAATGCTCTGCAGTGCTGCAGCATCTGGGAGAATCCTAGAGCTCTGTTCATCCTGATCTCCTAGTTCATGAATTGAATGTCAAGAGTTACAGAAAGGACTGACACATTAAAGGGGAGAAATGATTAGTTTAATATTGCATTGCAGCTTTACATTGTATTCATAATTTGTGGAAAGCTGGGTGACAACTTCCATAGGAGAATAAGATAAGTCTGCTGACCACTAATAACGTCATATTAGGACTCAAATATATTGTGAGCTCTTATGGACAAGGCTACATTTAGGCCTCATTTTTGGCCTCTCTTGTTGGTATTTATCAGGAAGCCTTGAAAAAATCAGCCTGAGTGATGCCACAACAGGCTTGGGGCTTGTCCCCCGGCAGGGTTTTTGGACAGTTTTACAGACAGTTTTCGGTTTTGAAAACCATCTGTAAACCATCTGTCAAACTTTACAATGGACCTCTATGGAAAAATCCATGCAGCGGTCAGACCAGTATTTGCTCTCTGCTGTGGGGACGTGCCCTTAGGTGGATGGGTGAGCATACGCAATGTGATCAAACTGTACACTAAAAACCTTAATTTTATGCATGTATAAATGATAGGAATAATGCATTTTAAATCTTCCGCCAAAAACTGTGGTCCTGCATAGGACAAAATGGCGTCAGCTTTCCGACGTATTTTGTCCTATGCTGTGTGCACTTAGGCTTACAGTGTATCAGTCCAGGTAACTTGTATCCGTCTGGAGTCCATAGCTGACATGATAATCTAGAGTAGATACAAATGTAACAAACCTTCAGCTATGGTAAATATCAGCCTTGCAGTATAATCCTCTGTCTCTTCATAGCTGTGACTGTATTGGTCTCATTATTATACAGACTTGTCCTGTTTCATTATATTGAATTTAAAGGGGTTGTCTCACTACATTGATTCATGTTACCTCAGTCCTGGGTTTCATTTTGAATTCAGGGGCGTGTTTACTGGCTTCTACTAGGCTGCAGTAGAAGCCAGGTCTGTAACTATAGTAACCAGTGCTGGCAGCCTATCATGAGAGATTGAACAGGTCTGTAGCTATAGCGACCTGAAGAGCTGATGCAGCCCATACAAGAGGAGATATCTCAGAATAGGTAGGACACTGTTAATGGACATATATTGCAAAGTGACTTGTGTTTGCAAGATCTTTAACATACAAAACAATCCTTGTAGCGAGACAAACCCTTTAAGGCCCCGGCAGCGACTTGGGCACGCAGCATCTGAACGGAAGAGATTATAACCTACAATTCACATATGACTTCAGTCACCAAGATGATAAATATTCTCCGGTGCCTGGAAGCAGTTGTCCTGCGCTCGCACGTCTTGCTCCTTTTCTTGTAGAATTGTACAAAAAACAGTTATGTGAAAAGGTCGCCTCCGTCACTAATTAATGGTGGGCATTATCCGCCCCGTGTGATAAGGTCAGCGCAGTCGTCGGCCGCATTAGTCCCATGTCAGAAAGTCAGGGATGCTGGTATCGACATGGAGCTGTAAAGTGTAATGTACATCGGCGCAAGCAGGATGGGGCCGTGTTAGTGGCTGCAATTTGTATTTGTTAGGTTGTTTGCCGGTCGTCTCATCGGGAGCATCTGCTTCCAGATGATGAGTGTGGTTGTGAAAATCCATCAGTGTCACAGGTCATCCGGCCTTGTGTATTGTCTCCTGTTCAGCGGTGTAGGAAAGATAGGTGAAAAGCTCTTCAGCAGATGATACGGCGGCAAAATCGGTTGTCTTAGGGGTTGTTCACACTGCATTTTTGGATCCGATTTTGGGATCCAAAAAACGCAGCGGCGATCAGATCCTAAATGGATCCAACACATATCCAACATGCAGCTGTGTGTTTGGATGCAGCAGGACAGCATCTTATAGTTTATTATATAGCTCCTGCTGCGTCTTTTGGGCCAAGAATTGACATGTCAATTCTTGGAACAGATCCGAAATATGGATCCGAAAGACGCAAGGAGAAACGCACTGCCGATCACTCGTGTGAATGCTGATGCGTGTTTCATAGTAAAAGTAATGTAAATCACACTGCTAGTTATTAGATACGTGTTTGAGTCCGTTTAGGGTCCAACAGACGAATCCAAACACGTATTTAAAAGCGTATGTTCACACGGACTCAACACGCCATGTGAACATACCCTTAGGCTCTGTCCACACAACGAGTATTTCAAGTCAGAATCCACACAAATTCCAACTTGAAATACTAGTCTAAAAGTGAAAGTAAACTGTCCCCATTGACCTCAATAGAAAATACGCCTTGTGGTTCATACATATCATTCTTCCATCGTATTATGCGTGCGGATCTGCGTCCAAGAGCCCATAGACATGAATGGGACTCCGCTGGAAAAAAACAACCTAAAATCCATATGAAATACGGGGTTTGCAATGGTAGAATCCGACGAGTAAATTTTACTCGTCATCTGGGCGTACCCTTAGGGCGCGTCCCAACTGCACAGGACAAATACCGGTCGGTTTATCCGACTGGTATTTGTCCGGTTTTTGTGCCGTGCACACGGCCGTCTGGGTACAGTTTTTCTCCGCGATGAGCGGAGAAAATCCCTCCCCCTTGACTTGTTCATATTACGTCTGAAGACCGGACGGAAAAATGAAGAAGTAGAATGTTTTTCGGGCGGCCGGTGGTCTGAAAAACAGCAAACCGTCTGAAACATTTGCTGCAAACCGGTGCCGTGGGGACATGGGCTTAGAGGTAGAGTAGAAGCAGATCTAGCCACCGTGTTCACCTGCAACATCTGATACAAGTGAGTGGGGAGATTAAGAAACAGCCGCCCAGATGCAAAGAGGTGACAGCACTGGAACAGAGGTAGGAGCGCTGAAACACATAAGGCTTAAAGGGGTTGTACAGCAGAGAAAAATTCATCTTAAACGGGGTCAGGGTAGGGAAAGGGGAGTCATACTTACCTACTGTACATGAAAAAAACTTTGAGATTCTTAGTTCACATGTTTTGATCAAAAAATGCTTATGCCCCCGGCCCAAGGGGGATCTAAAAGGCGGGGGGTCCCTGTATCTTTACCTCTCATAAGTAAATTCAGACTTTCATTGGGTCAACGCCCTCCATAATCAAAGAAAAAAAATAAAAAAGCCCAACCCTGAAAGCATTACGCACGATAAAACACCTGGGAGGTGGGTGGGGTGCAAGAGACCAAAATGGAGGCACCCCCTTCCTCCCCATATAAATTTAAAAACAATAATGCAATGTATGTTCTGCAAAAAAAAACTTTTTTCTGAAAAACACAAGTAACCCGGGGTCCCACTGGTTTGGGGTTGAGATTATATACACCCACCGGCCACTTTTTAGGACACCTGCTGTAAACGGGTTGGACCCCCTTTTGCCTTAAACTGCCTCAATTCTTCGTGGAAAGATTCCCCAAAGGTTTGCAACGTTTGCCCCAATTGGTACCGGGGGGGCCCCAAAGAGTGCCAAAAAAATTTTCCCACACCATGACACCCCCCACCACCACCCCTGAACGTTGAACAAGGCAGGTTGGATCTTTTTGCTTTCATGTTGTTGACCCCAAATTTTCCCCCTACCATCGAATGTGCAGCGAAATCGAGACCATCAGCCCGGGCAACGTTTTTAAATCTTCTACTGCCCAAATTTCGTGAGTTTGGGGCAAATTGGACCCCTCTTTTCCCTGTTCTTAGCTGAAGGGTGGCACCGGTGGGTCTTTGCTGCTGTAGTCCCCTCTGCCTCAAAGTTCGGGGTACTGTGCGTTCAAGATTGGTCTTCTGCCTATTGGTTGTAAGGGTGGGTATTTGAGTCACTGTTGCCTTTCATCACTCGAACCAGTCTGCCCCTTCTCCTTTGGACCTCTGGGATCCAAAGGCATTTCCCCCCACAGGACTGCCCCTCCTGGATTTTTTTCTTTTTCGGACCATTTTTGTAAACCCTAAGATGGTTGTGCGTGAAAATCCCAGGAGATCAGCAGTTTCTAAAATTAACTCAGAGACCAGCCCTTCTGGCACCAACAACCATGCCACGTTCAAAGGCACTCAATCACCTTTCTTCCCCATACTGATGTCGGTTTGACGGGAGGAGATTGTTTTGGGACATGTCTACATGCCTAAATGCACTGAGTTGCCGCCATGTGATTGGCTGATTAGAAATTAAGTGTTAACGAGCAGTTGGACAGGTGTACCTAATAAAGTGGCCGGTGAGTGTCTATATACACACTTGTGCAGAACTATACGTTGTATTTGACATATATTGCTTTTAATTTATAGAGGGAGGCATGGATGCCTCCATTTTGGTCTCTTGCACCCCGCCGACCTCCACAGGCTGTTTTATCAGTGCAGCTTGTAAGGTTGGTGCCTGTTTTTTATTTTTTTGCTCTCTGGATTATGGAGGTATGTTGACCCAATGAGAAGTCTGAATTTGACTCTAGTGAGAGGTAAGGATAGAGTAGGACCACCCGCCGGGCCCTGTGCTCACATGTCACAGTGCACTGATGATGGAAGCACAGCTATGTCTGAATGTATCTGTACACGTAGACGGGTATCTACACCCCACATTTATGTAATCAGTAAATGTCCCACCCCAACCATCAGTCTACCCCCTGCTTATGAACTACAGCCCATTGTGTATAGTGACAGTGCACTCCCAACTCATGTATGATGACAGTACACCCCCTGCTTATGAACTGTGGCACACTAGTGAACCCACTGCTTATGGACGATGACCTATAGTGCACCCCCAGGTCATGTATAATGACAGGGCACCCCCCTGCTTTTTGGTAACAGAGCACCCCCAGCTCATGTATGTAACAATGCACCTCCAGCTCATGTATGGTGACAGTGCACCCTCAGCTCATGTATGATGACAGTGCACCCTTAGCTCATGTATGTAACAGGGCACCCCCAGCTCATGTATGGTGACAGAGCACCCCCAGCTTATGTATGTAACAGTGCACCCCAGCTCATGTATGTAACAGTGCACCCCCAGCTTATGTATGTAACAGGGCACCTCCAGCTCATGTATGTATCAGGGCACCCCCAGCTCATGTATGGTGACAGTGCACCCTCAGCTCATGTATGATGACAGTGCATCCCCAGCTCATGTATGGTGACAGTGCACCCCCAGCTCATGTATGTAACAGGGCACCTCCAGCTCATGTATGTAACAGTGCACCCCCAGCTTATGTATGATGACCGTGCACCCTCAGCTCATGTATGTAACAGTGCACCCCCAGCTCATGTATGTAACAGTGCACCCCAACTCATGTATGTTACAGTGCACCCCCAGCTTATGTATGTAACAGGGCACCCTCAGCTCATGTATGATGACAGTGCATCCCCAGCTCATGTATGTAACAGTGCACCCCAGCTCATGTATGATGACCGTGCACCCTCAGCTCATGTATGTTACAGTGCACCCCCAGCTCATGTATGATGACAGTGCACCCCAGCTCATGTATGATGACCGTGCACCCTCAGCTCATGTATGATGACAGTGCAACCCAGGCTCATGTATGTAAAAGTGCACCCCCAGCTCATGTATGATGACAGTGCATCCCTGGCTCATGTATGTTACAGTGCACCCTCAGCTCATGTATGTAACAGGGCACCCCCAGCTCATGTATGTAACAGGGCACCCCCAGCTCATGTATGTAACAGGGCACCCCCAGCTCATGTATGTAACAGTGCACCCCCAGCTCATGTATGTAACAGGGCACCCCCAGCTCATGTATGTAACAGTGCACCCCCAGCTCATGTATGATGACAGTGCATCCCTGGCTCATGTATGTTACAGTGCACCGCCAGCTCATGTATGATGACAGTGCACCCCAGCTCATGTATGATGACCGTGCACCCTCAACTCATGTATGATGACAGTGCATCCCTGGCTCATGTTTGTAACAGTGCACCCCATCTCATTTTTGATGTCCGTGCACCCTCAGCTCATGTATGTAACAGTGTACCCTCAGCTCATGTATGATGACAGTGTACCCTCAGCTCATGTATGATGACAGTGCATCCCTGGCTCATGTATGTAACAGTGCACCCCCAGCTCATATATGATGACCGTGCACCCTTAGCTCATGTATGTAACAGGGCACCCCCAGCTCATGTATGGTGACAGAGCACCCCCAGCTAATGTATGTAACAGGGCACCCCCAGCTCATGTATGTAACAGGGCACCCACAGCTCATGTATGTAACAGTGCACCCCAGCTCATGTATGTTACAGTGCACCCCAGCTCATGTATGTAACAGGGCACCCCCTGCTCATGTATGATGACCGTGCACCCTCAGCTCATGTATGTAACAGTGCACCCCCAGCTCATGTATGTAACAGGGCACCCCCAGCTCATGTATGTAACGGCACCCCCAGCTCATTTATGATTACCGTGCACCCACAGCTCATTTATTTAACAGTTCACCCCCAGCTTATGTATGTAACAGTGCACCCCAGCTCATGTATGTAACTGCACCCCTAGCTCATGTATGATGACCGTGCACCCTCAGCTCATGTATGTAACAGGGCACCCCCAGCTCATGTATGTAACAGGGACTCCCCCAGATCATGTATGTAACAGGGCCACCCCTAGCCTCTATGTATGTAACAGTGCACCCCAGCACATTTATGTAACAGGGCACCCCCAGCTCATGTATGTAACAGGGCACCCCCAGCTCATGTATGTAACAGTGCACCCCAGCTCATGTATGTAACAGTGCACCCCCAGCTTATGTATGTAACAGGGCACCTCCAGCTCATGTATGTAACAGGGCACCCCCAGCTCATATATGTAACAGTGAACCCCCAGCTCATGTATGGTGACAGTGCACCCTCAGCTCATGTATGTAACAGTGCACCCCAGCTCATGTATGTAACAGGGCACCCCCAGCTCATGTATGTAACAGTGCACCCCAGCTCATGTATGATGACCGTGCACCCTCAGCTCATGTATGATGACAGTGCACCCTCAGCTCATGTATGTAACAGTGCACCCCCAGCTCATGTATGATGACAGTACACCCCGGCTCATGTATGATGACAGTGTACCCTCAGCTCATGTATGATGACAGTGCATCCCTGGCTCATGTATGTAACAGTGCACCCCAGCTCATGTATGTTACAGTGTACCCTCAGCTCATGTATGATGACAGTACACCCCGGCTCATGTATGATGACAGTGTACCCTCAGCTCATGTATGTTACAGTGTACCCTCAGCTCATGTATGATGACAGTGCACCCCAGCTCATGTATGTTACAGTGCACCCCGGCTCATGTATGATGACCGTGCACCCTCAGCTCATGTATGATGACTGCACTCCCGGCTCATGTATCATTACCCAGGGCCCAGCACATTTAGTATCTATAGAACCTTCCTGGGCACTCGGTGGAGCTGCAGCAGATCTGTCAGATAGCAGATGGGTCATGTGTAGTGGCCGTCCATGTGCTTGGTGAGCCCTCATCAATATTTTGGGGCGTCTTCCTTGGTGTAGGACCATATAAATGACTCTGCTAAGCCTTGTGCTTCCTTTAAGTTCCTCATCATAACAGCTTAATGAACTGGTAAAGAAAATCCTAGAGCGTCCTCTCCCGTTTTAATTAACATTTCTCTCTGAAAGGTATTTATTACCATTCCTCCTCAGTCATTAGTGGGAGATAAGTTTGCCTTAAGTCGGAGCCCTGCGATTCATTACAATTAATTATACTTGTATTGTGAGTTAATAAACGGCTCCTTACACGGGGTCAGGGAGAGCGGCGATACAACGAGCGCCATGTGCGATGTTATCTGCCCTGAGATGTTGGCTTTATCAGCGCCCGCTGTATGGATGCGTGCAGACAGAATAGACAGCGTGCAAACAATGCAAGCTCTAATGGATCAGACAGGGAAATGCTGCACAACGCTAATATTTCTCACTGCTGAAGGTTTGTTACAATGTATCGGAGTAATCTGTTATCTGGGAATGTAGATATCATTTCATTTCCCTGACAGCAAGCAGAGATCTTAGAAGTGGTGAGAAATTTAAACACAACATCTCTTCCAAAGTTGCAGAACTTTTTACTGTTCAGGGATTGAGCTTCCCATGGACACCTAAATCTCATTCACCCCAGGTTGATGTAAAATTTCACCCAAATTGAAAGGGATTTTCCAAAACTTTTAAAAACTTCTTCCACCTGCAAAAAAATTTAAAAAATTAACCCATACTTACCTCTCCCGTCACCACCGTTCCAGCGCTGTCATAGCTCCGGTGTTCCACCCAATCCCTCACTGATGTCACGGTCATGGATCACATGATGCTGCAGCCAATCACTTTCCTCACTGATCACATGCCGTACATACAGACATGTGACTGCTGATGCCAATGATTGGTTACAGCATCATGTGATCCATGAATGTGACATCGGTGCAGAATTGGGAGAAACACTAAAGCTCCGACATCGTGGAACGGTGGTGACGGGAGAGGTAAGTATGGGTTAACATTTTATTTTAGCACAGTGGGAGGAAGGTTTTTAAAAGTCTTTGAAAACCCCTTTTATCGATTTGATTCAGGTTGAATTTTAATGAATGAAAGCTGGTGAAATTGCGAAAATTTACCCTAGCCATAAATACAGGTTAGGTTTAGGATGTTTTACGGTATTTTAGCCGTCAACTCACTGTTCCATAGCACTCCCAGGACAGCTGTGCTCCGAGTGTGGCATGACTTTTTTTTTGCAATATCTGATGTCCTGTTTGACACAGTCGGAATTGAAATGAAAAGCGGCCAGAATGTAATTGACCTTTAAAAAACCCC
>JAODAL010021976.1:0-65764 GCA_025379985.1 Phyllomedusa bahiana
CCTCTTTTTAGTGTAAAGTTTATTGCCCGGGGCTGACTGGGTGTCTGGCCAGCTGGTTTTAACAGGGAGCCATGTTGGAATGCTTTTCTGCAATACTACTGCATTGCAGAACAATGTACAAGTGATTGTGCCATCAATGGAATTAAAAGTTCAATTAAGTAGGGTTGTGGCTTAATGTAAATTTTGCAGAATCGGTTGACGGCCATAATAAACAGCCGTGAAAGGCCCTTTCCCCCCCTCCACCTCCTGTTTCCTGAGTTATTACTTTTGCAAGTTTGGAGGGGGCTCACAACCGGCAACCACTGCTAACAGCAGGGTATGAATCCCTGATGTTAATATTTTAGACGTTGCAGCGATTGCAGCATCTAGATGCATGAGGAATGGTGCTTTGCACTGTTCCTCCCTCCTATGATTCCCCCCACAACGTATTTGCAGGGGGACAATTGGTTGCCTCATGCAGGCTTCCATAGCTGTCGTGTATATACCAAGGTGTTATAGGTAATGAATGGAAATCCTATACATCAGACCTGGGCACTGTACGGATGTGGGCCCCGGCGTACATTGCCCAGGTTTGATTTAGACCATACTAATAAATAGCACTGGCGGCCCCCGCTCGGGCCATTTAAAAAATTATATAATTTGTTTTCCCCTATGCTGAAACCCCCTAGAAAAAAAAAATCCCCAAATTTCCAAAAATTGTGGTATTTTTGACCATTTCAATTCCCCAAAAAATTGGAAAAAAATTATCAAAAAGTCAAATGTATGCCAAAATGGTACCAACAAAATGTACACTTTGGTCCACACTTTTTGCTTCAAATTTTTCCTATTTTCCTTCTTTGAAACATAGGTGCATCTTATGGTCTGAAAAATATAGTATGCTATTAGAAAGTTAAAATGTTGTGGAGAGGCAAGATTATTTAATCCCTCAGGCTATGGGCTACACTGCTATATTAACCCTGCCATCCAAAAAACCAAAAAACCCCACTCTCCCCGGGTCCATATACACTCCATATCCCATGTTCTGTTGGCTGAAACGTTGGACCCCTGGGAAAATTCACTAAATTAAACACCTATTCATTGATCCCTTTGGGAGGAAAATACAATTTTTTCTGTTTTTTTAAAGCTTGAATAAACACTTTTTTAAAAAAAGGGATCCCCCCCCCCCCCCCCCCAAATTGGGGGATTTTCTTCCTACTCTGTTCAAAATCCAGTGGCATTTTAACATCGCTGGACCGCAGATTGGCACTAAAACCACGATTGGTTTTCAGATTTGTTATCGGCCCCATAAATTAAATGTATGGGAATCCGACGGCAATCCGTGTGGAAGATCTGACATGTTATCAAACCTATCAGAAAAAATCTGTGCTGTGTAGACTACAACACGGATGTTTATTGCTGTCTGTGGAGCACAGGTTACAGTTCAGCAGTTGGAATCCGCCGAAAATCCGACCCAAAACCTGTGCTGTGTAGACAAAGCCTAAGGCCAAAAACTGTCTGGTCTTCAATGGGTTAGCCAGATAAAAAAATAGGAACATCATTTTTAGAATGTCTTATATTTAATTTTGTATCTGTTTATGATAAAATACTTATAAAATCAGTATACAGTATATAAACAGCTCGTCTATCTTTTAGTTACAATATTCATATTTGACGATTTTCCATCATATTTTGTTCCGATCCTCTTTGTGTAGAGATGAATCACTCAATAACAAGACCGGGAGGCTTTGATCACAGAATGTATTTCAGTGCTGCATTTCTCTGTATGCTTTATATTTAATAGATTTCCAGATGGACGAAAGGAACAGCGTCCAACAATCTGTCATAGAAGTTCAAATACAAAACAGTCCCCTTATCTCACTGATTTCACTGAGGTTCTGCTATTCAATATGCATGTGATTTGCCCATTTTACAAAGTTTCTGTAGCAGCTTGCTCAATTAGGCTGACTGCTAACAATATCTTCAAAAATACAAAGAGTACAGTAGGTCAGAAAACACTATTACCTTTATATTAGGGAATTCAATTATCATCAGCCTTTTCTTTATAAATAGCTGGATATTAAAAGTAACTTGCTTTAAGGTACAGGGAAGCCACAGGGAAATCTAATTTCTTAAATCTGATTTCTACATTCAATAGCAGTATACTGGTGCCATTAACATTGCCTGTATTACTGTTCATGAATAGAAAGAGCAAGGAAGCTTTCAAAGTAATTAATATGCAATAATCCAATAATCCCATAGTATGTCTTAATGTTGTTATAAAAATATTTATTAATGTGTCTCTCCTACCAGTACATCACCATTCTGTGTGAGCAGTGGGAGGGAGAGGATGTCACAGCTCTGCAGACCTCCTGCAATGGTCAGTTCTCATGCCTGCAGAGTTTTCACCTCCCTCCACAAGCTCATTGTAATCAGAACACCTGTATTGGTGTAAAAAGTTATACATACAGCCTGAAATGATGAAACAAATGTGATACATGCAGTGTATAAGGCCGTGTTATATGGGTAGCGGAGCAGAGTGTATATGGCTGTGTTATATAGGGGGTAGAGTGAATCTAACAGCTAGAGACTCAGTAATTGCCAGATCCTTCATGTAGAGCTATCGTTGGGAGATGAGCATAGAGAGCTCAGAAAGCCTTTATTACACAGCCAGTAGCTACTAAGAATACAGGGATGGTTCTTTACCATCCCTGCCTTCTCGATCCCTTTATACACCGCACTCAATGAGTGTGGTGTGCACAGACAAGCAGGGTAGGGCCCCTGGTATATATGTATATAGGCCCACTTGATAGGTTTAATATAGCCCTTCAGTAAGTAGATAGTTATATAGGGCTCCAAGTAGTTAAGTAGACATATTGAGCCCCCTTCTGTAGGTAGGCATATAGTGAATCCATTAGGAAGATAGGTATATAGGCCACCCAGAAGGTATATAGCCTGTCTGGAAGTAGTTATGTATAACCCCCAGAAGGTAGGTAGGTATATAGTGTCTCCCAAGTAGGTAGGTATGTAGGGCCCCCCAGTACATAAGGGTCCTCAGTAAGTAGTTATATAAAGGACCTCAGTATGTAGGTAGGTATATAGGGAACCCTTGTAGGTAGGTTTATAGGGTCCCCAATATGTAGGTAGCTATATAGGACTCCCTGGTAGGTAGGTACATAGGGGTTCCCCAATATTTAGGAAAGTATATAGAGACCCCCAGTAGGTAGGTGTAATGGGCCGACCCAATATGTAGGTAGGTATATAGGACCCAAAGATAGGTAAATAGGGGCCCACAATATGAAAGTAGCTATATAGGGGGCTCCCAGTAGGTAGGTAGCTGTAAAGGGCCTCCCAGTAGGGAGGTAACTACAACATAGCTACCTCCCTACTGGGAAGCCACTATATAACTAACTACCTACTGATTTGCTCTTTAATGAGGCACTGGTAATCATTTAGGGGCCCCCCAGTACTTCAAGCATTCACCCCATTATTAAAATAAAAAACAACTAATGCTCACCTCTCCACACTCCTCCACTGTGTCTGCCAACTCTCGACTGAAAGCCTGGTGCTTTAGACTTGGGGCTTAGAACAGAATCGCGCGGCTTGACCCCTTTTTTGTGCCCCCTGCCCCAGTGAATCAGCTGGGGCAGGGAGCAAATAGTATTCATGCCCCGCCATCATGAAATTGTATTGGCCCCGGGATGACCTAAAAATTTGATTTAGCCTATAAGGTTAGGGAAAGACCCTACGGACTGTTCTTTCTACCATTTCTATAAAGCAAGGGGGTGGTAGCTGCTGGCAGTAGTGGGCCCCATGTTGTTTCACAGAGTGGCTGGATCCTGTATGGTAGTACCAGCTGTACTGCATTAAATGCAGCCCTAATTATACCATGAAGCATTGAGGTTCTGGACTCAAATCAAACTTAGGGCAACATCCTCAGACCTTGTGTGATCTTTATATGTTTGCTTGGGTTTACTTCCACACTTTAAAAAATATACTAGTGAATTTTAATTCTTTAATCTTTACCTTAACTACTTGCCGATTGTCAATAGACTATAAACATCCAGGTGGTGGCAATTTCATTTTGCACGTATGTTCTGGAAAATTTGTGCAGAGGGTGCAATTGTAAACTGTGTGAGTGAAGAGCCAACTATTAACAATAGCTGAGCTCTCTAATGAGAATACAGGGATTGTTCTTTACCATCCCTGCCTTCTCAATCCCTTTGTATACAACACTCAATGAGTGCTGTGTACACAGACAAGCACGAAGCTTGTCAGCTTCCTGCCTCCCAGTGCCGGCTTGTCACGTGACCACCAAGGCTCAGTAATCCCGAGTTTTGGGGTTTTTTAGTTAGTTCAGCTTGCAGCAGTGCAGGGGATATATTTTCCCTCTAACTATATCAATCATAGTTATAGGAAAATCAACAACAAAAAACAATATAAAAATGCCCCCCCCCAAAGATTTTTTTCCGACTTTATGTAAGGCACAATATGTAAAACAAAGTAACAAAGAAAACCACACACACAATAAAATTTTATACTATCAGCACAAACCCCACCCCCAACAACAATAAAACTTTTATCACCTATATGTAAATGTCTGTGATGGAAAAGTGCTGTTAAAAAATTTTAAATAAAAAATGTGATTTTTTTTATTTTTAGTATATATGTAACGGTCAGGAGTAGTGGATCCTTTGGACCACTGCAAGCAGTGGAATAAGCCAAGCCGGGAGCAGAATCTAAGTAGGTCCCAGTATTCACCACAGTGGGAATCCTACCAGGTCATTACTCCTGATTCGACTTGCTTGCAGTGGCCGCCGAGGTGCAGTGCGGCACAAAATTTTATCAAATTAGTCGGGGAGGGGGGGAAAAGGTAGGAAGGGGCAAAGGTTGTGGCGAGGTAGGGGCAAGCGATACAGTACACAGAAACACTAGCAGGACTCAGGGAATGCTTTCTCAGTAGGCACAATGCACTAAAGATCTGGCAAGGGAGTCAGGAAGGGGTAGGGATAAATAAGGTCAGTGTCCGGTGATCCCCCAAAATCCCCACTGCGTCTTGCAAGGGGGCAAACCCCCGCATCAGCCCAAAAGGTGAACAATATATCTGTTAAATTAAAATTCTGCGGAGGAAACCATGAGGAGCTTAGTCATTTTGTACACAGCATAGCTGATCTATTTTTGCAGTACAAAGATGTTCAAAGACACTTCCAACATTACAAGGTTTCTATTGTGCTTCTGTTCTATGATAAGAGTCAATGTTTTTCTTATCCACACTTTGGGTTGTGAAGTGCTTTTCTAACATGGAAGGCTATTTTATTCTCCCTGTCTCATGTTAATAACAGGTGACTTTGGAGAAGAATATTCTGTTCAACAGGATCTTGCAAAGAAATTTACAAGAGCTAAATGTAAATTGCTTGGTGCTTAAGAAGGTCATTTGTGGTTCATATTCTGACTGTAACTGAAGAAGTGAACTGATGGTAAAATACAAATACAGAAATGTTTGCAAAACAGGGATCTCTCTTTTACTCCAAGGTCATTGCTCTGAGGGAATCAGCAGTGCAGGATGGTCAAGTTTGCAGAATGAAATCTATTTTGTCATTAAGAAAAAATAAAATAAGAGTAACCCTCTCTTAATCTGTCATTCTACTAATGATATTTCATGATATTTAAAAAGGTAACACCACAGAAATATATATATTAATATATATTTATATATATTATATATATATATATATTTTATATATTTTATATATATATAAAAATTAATTTTAATAATGTATAATTTTTTATATAATATAATTCTATATATAATTTATATATATTATATATTTATATATATATTTATATATTATTGTAGGGCCAGGGGTAAAGTGTGGACGGAATGTTTGTTCCCAAGGTGGCGGGCCTGGTGATGAAAAAAAAACCTTTTAATTTTGCCGCGACGTTATGTTGCTGACCATTTTTATTGTGGTATTGGGTCGGGTTTTTTTAAAAAGCCCCCAAGAGTCTGGGGGGGAGGGCCCGCTCCCTACTCCACCCCGGGCCTTACCAGGATTAAGGCAGCTGACCAGCCCAGGGTGGAGCTGGTGATTATGCTGAAAACCTCTCTGAAGGGAGGACATGAAAGCTGTCCCCAAAAGTGTTGCAAACTTTTTTATGTGCCGGTGAGGTTTTTTTGGTTTGGCTGAAAACCGAAGCAAGGACTGTTTTTTTTTTGCTGTGCAAAGTAAAGGAAGATGTTTGTTTTTGTTTTTTCAAATCCCAGGGAAATAAAATTTATGTTTGGTTTTGCCCCAAAATTGTGTCTGTGTAAACCCGGGACTACCTAGGAGCTGACACCCCCACAGTTGGTGTTTTGGATGCGGGCAGACATGACCAGAGAGCACAGGTTGGAAATATTGGTGCATAAGACTGTATGTCCTGGGTAAAAGAAAGCCCTTCCAAGTATATCACATAAATTTAATAAAACCATGGAAGGATAGAGGCCCCCCCGAAATCTCGTGCATGGTGGGGCAGCAAGAGGTCAGTATTAGGAGGTCCATATTGAAGAGGCTTTATCCCCGTCCCAGAAGCAACAATGTTGGGAGTTGCTGCAGCAGAAAAAGGGATATGTTCTCAGAGTTGCCAGGCCTCCCCCGCATCATTGAACATGAGATCCTCACGAAACCCCTTTTTCGGTGAAATTTAAAACCCTACCGGATTTCCCGAACCCCATCGGGAAGTAATTTCTAGGGAAGTGGAAAGGATGTTAAAACTTGGGTAATTTGGGGAGGCGAAGAGTGGCTGGTCAAGCCCCATCGTGTTGGTGCCAAAACCGTCAGCGAGTGGCGGTTTTGCAATGATTACAAAAAGCTGAATGAGGTGTCTTTAAATTTGACGCCTACCCTATGCCCAGGTGGATGAGCTCATGAAAGGCTAGGGCCGGCCCCGGTGTATTACCACCCTGGACCCTTAACGAAGGGCTACTGGCAGATTCCCCTTTCCCAAAGAGGGGTAGAGAAAAGACAGCATTCTCCAACCCCCGATGGCTGCTACCAGTATGTCAGAATGCCCTTTGGGTTACAAGGAGCTCCTGCCACCTTCCAGAGGGCTATGGACAGAGTCTTAGGCCCCCACAAAGAGTATGCAGCAGCATACTTAGATGACAGTCATTTTCAGCAGGGATTGAAAGAGCCATCGGGGTAAAGTTCAGGCAGTACTTGAGGCCATAAGAAAAGCCGGGTTCACTGTGAACCCAAAGAAATGTGCCATGGGCATGGAAGAGGCGAGGTATCTAGGCTACATTGTGGGTAAAGGTGAAAAATCAAGCCTCAGATAAATAAAGTGGAGGCATTCCAGAACTGGCCACGGCCCCTTACCAAGAAGCAGGTTCGGGCTTCCTGAGGATCGTGGGTTATTATAGGAGAAATTTTTTCCTAATTTTTCCATGATTGCTGCCCCCTTAACTGACCTTACAAAAGGTCAAAGTACGTCATGGCTAAGTGGTCTCCCGAGGCAGAAGAGGGTTCCAAGAGCTAAAACAAGCTCTATGTAAGCAGCCGGTGCTAGTGGCTCCAGATTTTAACAAGGAGTTTAAAAGTCCGACAGATGCGTCAGATGTGGGTCTGGGCGCTGTCTTTGTCCCAGGAAATAAATGGTGAGGAGCACCGGTCATGTTCCCTTAGTAGGAAGCTATCGACATGTAAGAGGAATTTTCCATAGTCGAGAAGGAGTGTCTCGCCATTAAGTGGGCTCTTGACTCCCTAAAATTTTTACCTTCTAGGGAGGAAATTTTAGGTTAATATCGGATCATGCCACAAAATGGATGAGGGAAAGGAAAGGGAACAACCCAGGGTACACGGGGTTTCTTGCACTCCAAGATTTTAATTTTCATGTGGAACACAGACCAGGGAAGCTGCATGGGAATGCGGATGCATTATCGAGGGTCCATTGCCTGGTGGCAGAAGGTGCCCAGCCCCCCGGCTTGGGACAGAGGGGGGGAGGGGTTATGTAAGAGGCCCAGGGGTAAAGTAGTGGACGGAATGTATGTATCACCAAGGTGGCTGGCCTCGGTGATGTAAAAAACCCTAGAGTTTTGCCAGCGACGTTATGTTGCTGAGCCATTTTTATTGTGGTAGTTTGGGTCGGGTTTTTTATGGAGAGTGAGGTTGTTTTTGTTGTTTGGCTGTAAACCCTGAAGCAAGGACTGTCTTTATTTTTGCTGTGCTAACCGAGGAAGCATGTTTGTTTTTCGTATTTCAGTCCGAGGGACAATAAACTTTTTGTTTGGGTTTTTCTCCTAAACCTGGTCTGTGCTAATCCAGGGACTACCTAGTACCTAGGAGCTGACACCCCCACAATATATATATAAGGTCAGTCACAAAATTATTTATATTTGCCAAATGCCAGAATAATGAGAGATGTATTTTTAAGGCATGTATATATATATATAAAATTATGACATTCATTTCTCGCCACAAGTAATTGACATGTCACTTATCTCCCCGCGTGTACAATATGATCGTTTTGTACGAGCAGGGAGAGGAGGCATAATCCATAGTTCTCTATGAGTATTAGACTGCAAACACGCGGCAAAATGTGCACGAAATTACCCCGTGTGAACATACCCTAACAGACCCTATTATAAATAAATAGGGCCTGTTGGGATCAATTGTATGCAGAACAGAAACAGTGCAGATTTAAACAGAGCCTGACAAAAAATGCACTCTTGCATTCATGTATGTTTTAGATTTACTTAGAATATCAGTAATACTAACAGATATGATTTTTTTTGTAATTTTTAAGTAGAACTTTTTTCTCATCATTGTAGAGATATAACACCTACCATGGTGATACACCTGTCAAAGTAAATTCTAATTATTGTTATCTATAACTTCGTGAAGTTCTGAAGCAGAAATAATTTGCCCTTAAACATGGAATTCCCAGTACTAGCATGAAACTTTGCAAAACTGTTAGTTCTGTGTGAACTGAGCCTGAAAACTCCATATAACTATGTATGTGTCACACTGAACAGCATAATCTGTGAGGTTGCTTCACAGAGCATTGGACGTCAAGGATGAATCTGGTTCTTATCCACAAATAGAATAGTAATGATGTGAATTACCATTCTATTTGTAGATCAGAGTTTGCTTTAACTTACAAAACTTAAGATCCATACTAATTCAAACCTGAGTTCTGCATGTAGAGTGGTGAGTCTGTAATGTAAGTTCATAGAGAAGAGTAAGTCAGCAAGTAAATTTTGTTCTGTTTTTGTGTTCTGTTTTGCTTTTGGCTTGTTTTCTGGCATGACATTAAAACACAATGTGCTGGGTTGGTTTAAAAAACCCAACAGAAAAAAAAAAGTAGACTGTGTATCTGCTATTGTGTGAAAAATAGGTTGCTATCAAAGTAATGTTCCCAGTGGAATTGCAGTCTATGTAACATTTTCTCTGGAACACTAACTTAATCAGCATATGTATAACCTCATTATGATGTGTCCACATATTTTCCTTGCTCTGCTTTTTAAAATATTACTTATAAAGAGAAAACCGTCAATGACACTTTTGTGGGGTGTTTAATCTACAGTCTTACACTAATCGTTTAATGTTTTTTTCCTGGGTATAGTTTTTGTGTTAAATAATAAATTTTTTACTGAATTAACACGTGAGCTGATGTCGAATTTATAATATACTGCCTATGTTTTACAAATATGAAATATTTTAAAGCAAAGATTTAACTGTAAATCCTTGGTTATATTTCAATATTGGTAATAGGTCTCACCATCTACCATTTAACCTTTTAAGGATGCAGCTAGTTTTGGTGTTTAGGATATAGTGCCACTTTTTACATTTGATCAATTTTTGTGTAGCAATAACTGTGGAATGCTTTTACTTATCCAGGTAAGAATGAAATCATTCTTAAATGACATTTTGGGACAGATTTATTCATACTGTCTTATTATTAGTGTGAACTTAGACTAGACAGTCTTAAAATGCACCAGATTTGAAGTAAATCTGATGCATGTTTAAACTGTTAATTCTAAGTTTACACTATTTATTAGTTGGCTTAGTTTGTGCTTTAAAATTCACCAAAATGCCATTGAATTTGTGGTGCATGTTAAGCCAGGACTATGTTATGCTGAGCCACCCATCTTTTAGAAAGGCTACAACTATTTTATTGGACAATGCTCAGAAGTGTCTAAAAACTATCTAAAACAGACAATAAATGTGGAGCACAACATGTATGGCAGTAATTTGTTGTAAATAGTGCCAGAATGCTGCAGCAATTGCCAATATTATTGTGCCCCATTGTATCTTATGTGATGGGGATTTTTTGGCCTCCTTTTTTAGGATATTTTTCAGGTACTATTCTAGGTTTAAAGCAACAAAAGACGTTTGTAGCAAGCTCACCTGGATATATAGGTTATAGCAACCACCGATGCAGGTACCTTGTTCCAACATATGTAAATCTGTAACTGGAAGGTTTGCCGAAGTGGTACAGCACAAATACGGTATAGAGTAATAAAATCTTGGCCATTATTTTATATAATAATATAATATATATTTTTATTTATATAGCGCCAACATATTCCGCAGCACTTTACAATTTAGAGGGTGTATATACATACATTACACATTAAAAGAACTTACAAATGAGACACGAGGTATGAGGACGCTGCTCGCGAGAACTTACAATCTATTATGGTGTATGGGTGAGACAAAGGGTTAAGAAGTGCTCAGTTTACAATGGTCCAGCCATGTTACATACATAGGAGGTGGTTTACATAAAAATTGGGTGACCCTGCCACCCTGACAGTACATCTATATACAGATAAGTGCCTGTGAGTGCCCTAGTGTAGGGAGTGACAAATGTGTGTGATATTTATATGTGCGAACACCAGACAAAGAGCATAATCCAGCTAACCCATCCATGGAAAATGCACGGACCGCTTGGATATCAGCGCAGCTTCTTTACAGAACTATAGAAGAGATGTCCAGCCTAATCCTCTGTTAGTAAAATGATATTTATTGACGCATATAAAATAAAAACCTTTAAAGGAACAGGACAATACTAAAATATTTCAGCCGGTGTAGGTGATGGCCCTTAGTTGGTGCTAGGGCTAAGGGGCCATCACCTACACAGCCTGAAATGCGTTAGTATCGTCCTGTTCCTGTAAAGGTTTTTATTTTATATGCCTCAATTAATATCATTTTACTACTGGAGGATTAGGCTGGACATCTCTTCTATTACTTTATATGGTCCGTAAAAGCCAAATTCATAAAAAAAATACAGCGTGGAAAGAGAACAGCTTGTGCGTTTAGAGTAACAAATGTGCTCTTACCCAAAGCAATAAAACAATGGCTATTGTAAATTGAATAAAATGCAATTTACATAAATAAATGCTCACCTGTGAGGTGCAGAAACAAGCACACGAACCACACCAGAAGTGACATATGGACATGCGTGTTAAACAACAAGGTGACTGATAATAGTCTTGGAAAGACCATGACATACACAGTAAATTAAAAAAATAAACCTGAAAAACAGGTACAATAAAAAGGGAAACTGTGCATGTAATCACCAAAATAGATAAGTAGTTAAGTTAATATGATTTTATATAGCAAGAAGTAATAATAATTGATGAAAAATATGGTACACTAATTTGGTCCAACATTTGGACATAAAGATTAGATGCTGCAAATAGATTGGAATGGCATGTGTGCGAAATGCTGCACAGGAGAGATTAAAAACAAAATAATCATGCAATACATGCAAAAATGGCAAGAACACATATGAACATGGAAAAATATACTAATATGCAGAATAAAGGAATTTTATTAAAGGAAAATAATTTATCTGCTCAAATTAAGAGCATTGGGGAAAGTGGTATCAAGTGTCACTCTCTAGTAAGTTTCTGTGTCATGAAGCATATGTCCTAGGTCCCCCCCCAGGTACTGGTTTAATGATTCTGTCTATCCAAAAAACCCTAAAGGCATTAGTCTCTGAATTACGGTGATCTATCAAATGTTTACCCACATTAGATTTATTTCTTATAGAAGCATTTGTGATATCATTACGGTGCTCAGGGATTCTAGTTTTTAGCACTCTAAGGCCTCGTTCACACGGCTTATTTGGGCACGGATTGGCGCCGTACTCCGCGCCGGATTTGCGCTTCAGTACGGCGCCAATCCGTCCCTGTCATTACGGTAATCCACTGCTCTCATAGAGAACAGTGGAATCCGTCGCTCCTCCCCGCTCGGCAAATCCGCCGCAGGGGGAGAAAGTGACATGCACATTATTTACGGCGCGGACGCGCCGTAAACAATGCATTGTCTATGGGGCCGGGGGCGGCGCCCCCGCCGCGCTCCGGCCCCGCCCCCGTCCCGCCCCTTTTCCGGCGGATTTGTGAGCTCAATACGGCTCACAAATCCGTCGGGAATAAGCCGTGTGAACACGGCCTAATAGTAAACCTAATGTAATACAAATTAGAGTGGGTGCACATCGCCAAATAAAAAATAGGATGAGAATTGAAACTGATGTAGCATTGTTTGTTGAATTGTTTACTATTATCTGAGTTGGTAAATGTTTTGCAAGGCAAGTCAAGACAAGGACATCCTTGTAGGACATGCAAAGCTGTGATTCTCTTTCCACGCTGTGTATGGTTTTCTATGGATTCAGTTTTGTTTTTTTGGATGATATGAGATAAAGCTCAAGATACTGTATCTGTGCTGTACCACTTCAACACCTACTCCAGCTACTATCCTAGGTTTGCAGAGTCCTTGAGTTATGATATAGAAAACAGCTCCAAATTACCATCTTTGGAAACAACGCCATTGAGGGATTTCACCTAGGTGTGTAGTGATTTTTTTTTAATTCCATAGATATGTCATGTAATTTATTAGCATTGGGTAAGGAAAATGAAAGAATTACAAAGAATTAGTTTATTCATTTTTTTTAATACTGAAAAAAAAAATACCCCACTATGGTTAGCTGTTTCCACTGAAAAAGGAAATCCCCCCATAGGGGTCGCAAACTACTGACTGGGCAGACTACAGGCCTCTGAAGGGAATGAGTACCATTTAGCATGCAGATTTTGCTGGAATTATTTCCAAGTGCTATATCACATTTGCAGGGACCCTAAAGTACTAGAACAGTGGAAACCCCCAGGTGTGACCCCTTAAGTGGGTGTTTCCAGCTTGTACTTTGATGGCATACAATGCCATGAAAGTTTGACAGTTGTGGGTCATGTTTCCATATTGGTCTTACAGTGGGGGAAAAAAAGTATTTAGTCAGCCACCAATTGTGCAAGTTTCCCACTTAAAAAGATGAGAGAGGCCTGTCTTTGACATCATTGATAAACCTCAGCTATGAGAGACAAAATGAGGAAATAAATCCTGAAAATCACGTTGTTGTTTTGGACAGAATTAATTTGAAAATTTATCGGGGAAAAAAAAGATTTGGTAAATAACAAAAGTTCTCTAAATATTTGTTATTATCCTTTGTTGGGCAACGACAGGGTCAACGTTTTTGTAAGTCTTACAGGGTTTTGGCATACAGTGTTGCAGGTTTTTTAGCCCATCCCCATGCGACTCCTCTAGGCTGTTTCTTTGGGGTGTTGGGGCAACACCGACTTTCAATCCCTAAAAAGTTTTTATGGGTTGAGATCGGAAACTCTAGGGCCACTCCCAAACCCGAAAAAGCTTCTTACAAAAAACCCATCCTTCTTGCCCCGGGGGTGTGCTTGGGATCATTTTTATGCGAAATTTCCCAAGCCACATTTAATTTTTCATTGCCCTTTTGATGGAAGGGGGTTTGCACTCCAATCTACAATCATGGCCCCATTCTTCTTTTATGTACACAGATATCGTCCTGGGGCCCTTTCGCAGGGAAAAAAGCCCCAAAGCATGATGTTGCCACCCCCCTGCTTCACAGAAGGCAGGGTTTTGGGGCAATCGCATTTTCTCTCCTCCAAACATGAAGAGTTGTGTTTCTACCAAAAGTTCTACTTTGGTTTTATTCACCACAGACATTCTCCCAATACTCTTCTGGGTCTCCAAATGTTCTCTAGCAAACTTTTAGTACTGCTTAAAAAGGGGGACCTCTGGCACTGCGGTTTTGTCCCTGGGACGTTGTGTGTTTTTGATGGAGCCCTTTGTAATTGGTCCCACCTCTGCAAGTCATTTTAGGGGCCCCCCTTTGTGGTTTTGGGCTTTTGCTCATGTTTTTGCCCCCTCCCGAATGTCTTGTGCCCCCTGCCCGACCCCAACGCTGCCGCCTACCTCGCTCTCAGTCATTGTGCCACTTGTGGCTTCCCCGTGTTTTGCCACCCCAAATGTCATTGTGCCACGCCTGACCTCATGCGCTGTGGCGCCGCCCCACCCCCACTCTGTCACTAATGTTGCCACCTGAGCTTCGCTTTTTTTTTTCCAGCTTTCGCTGGCATACTTTACAGGCAATTCCCCTTGGTTTTTTTGGGCAGTTTTGCCCTCTTAAGTGCCCAGGGGAATTTTTTAGTGAAGCGTTCTAAAGCGGCGGAGTCATCTGCGTGTCTTCAAAACACAACATTGTATGAAGACCAACCAAGCTCCCTCGCATATTTAAGCATGGCACAACTTCTACCTCGTGCAGCGGAAATAGCTGCTTTTTTTTCACGATTGTCCGAAAAATTCGGAACGAAAGAATTTTGTCGGAAAATTCGGCGAAGTGACCGAATCGAATTTTTTTAAAAATTTTCCCATTCTAGTTACAATTTATTTTGTGTATCTATGATAATTTTTTTTTATGTGTCCTAGTGTGTACCTGAATGATTGTATTGGGACACCCCTTCCAAAATCTTGTAAAGACCATTTTGCAGCAGCATGTATTTACTTACAATGTGCACAGTGTATATGTTTGTACTTTAAAAATTGAGATTGCTATACTGATACCAAACAATTCCAAAAGATTTGCACTTCATAGTTAATTGAAAGTTTTCTTTAATCAGCATAAATAACAAATTGTCCCAGTATCAAAAATATCAATGTATTATGTCTTTTTCTGGGGAAAAAATAAAAAAAAAAAAAACCCTTTTTAAAAAAGGTCTAATCTTCTGCTGAAATATTCTATTTAAATTATCGCTTGAGTTGGGCTTCAGTTTGGAAACAATGGTCTGCATTAATGGTTGTGCCAGAAAAGTGTCCCAAAATGCACCAAAAAGGGGCAATTGTTTCAAAGGAATGCTGGCCCCATTGCACACCTGGTAAAACTAGCCCAACTACCGTGTTTTTCAAAAATAAGCCTTAGACTGATTTTCACAGCTTCTTGGAGCAGGCTTTAAATATAAGCCCTACTCCAAAAATAAGCCCAATTAGTAAACGCCTCCGGGTTGATGCCCAACGGTGCACCCCCTCCTGGGGCCGGGGCCTTCCCAAGCCCCCCCCTCCCCAGAAACAGCATGTTAGACAGAAGGTTTTGTGGAAATCTCCAGTGTTTTCAGGATGAAGCACTAGCCCTTTTTTGGAAATGAAAATAATATAAGACCCTGTCTTATTTTTGGAAAAACATGGTAATAGTTGCCACACAAGTCTAAAGAAGTGCCAAATGTATAAAAAAAAATAACATGAGCCACTGTGCTACATCAGCCACGTTTTTAGACTGTTTACGTTGTCTAACTTTTAGTTGACAATAGAAAATGTGGGCAAATGACTACTCAAATAATGTTTTGCCACATAATTTAATCACAAAATTCAAATGTTTTTTTCTACACATTACTGTTGTATTCTCCAATTGAAAACAATAGATCATGAACTTTTGCTTTAATTTTGTGTTTCCCAATAACATCTCATCTTCCCTGTCACAGTGTCCTGTTTTCAATGCTTTTTACAAGGTTGTTTTGAGTGTTTCTTAAATGAATTGGAGACTATTTTCACTAGTCAAGCAACCATATACTAAAAGTTCAATGTTAATGTTTTACAATGCATTTTCATACTGCTGCAAAACTCTTAAATGTCTACAGCTAACACATTGTGCCACTGAATACCAGTTTTACAGTTGCTTATAAAGGCTGATTCATAGTCAATAAAGTTTGTACAGACAATGTCCTTGTCCAATGTGTGAGTCCTGTACTGTAAAATTAGCACATTATAAATGGATTAGTCCATTCTATTGATTTGTGGTGCATTTAAAAGGTCCGTTTCTGTAAACACGGGTAAGGGAACAGACCTTAGTTGCTCAGAGACTGCACTACAAGCATAGTATTACATATTCCTTTTAATGTATATTTATCTGAAAAGCTCCACGATACCTGCAGGTAATTAGTATTTTCATCTTGTAATTATCACTTGAGAACTGACAGTATCTAGACCTTCTGTCTAATGTTGAAAGTTCTTTCATCTGCGCTCATTTAGTTTTCATGGATCGGTGTTTTGTACGTTGCCTGATTCATTCTTTACAGATATAATTGCATTTTTATCTAACAGCTGTTTGTGAGCCTCAATAACCATTGCAAAGAATGTTTCTCTTCTTACTGCTCAATGCAGCTCTTAGGATTGTGTCTGTTGCTTGAGGCTGAATATGGACTTTCTGCTCAAATTTACACAAACATAAGGAATTCTTGTAATTACTTGCGTTATCTTAAATTATAAGGTAATACTCAGAAAAGATTATTAGCGTTTTTTTTTTTTTTTTAATTACTGCACACAATAAATATTTGGTGCCATGCAAAGTTATCAATGCAGTATCCAAATTGATGGGGTAGACACATTTTAAAGACATTTTTACTCTGCACAACAAATTAATGCCGTCACATTTGTTGTCTTACTTTAGGCAATTTGCTTCATTAGAATGTCAGATAACTAATGGCAGAATGTAACTTGGGAAATAACAAAATACTTCTTATAAAACTTGGCAAAGGATGTTCCCATATGGTGAGTTTTGTAACAGAAAAAGTGCATTCCTTGCTTTCTACTGTATTTAAATAAGTAGAGAAACTGCAATGTAAGGTTTTTCTAATGTTAGCAATAATCAAGTAGCCTATCGTTCTCAAAGCTTTTTAACACTTTGCTGTGATACTGAAGAAATGTTACAACATGATATATTTTTCATACATCAATAGATGTAAATTTATACAGTTTTATACTGTATCTTATTGGGGTAAAATTTTTGGTTTTTTAATCAAATTTTTTTTTTTTCTACTTTTTTTACCTGCAGAAATTCTATAAATGGTCTCTAACTATAAATAATAAAAAGTACAGAAACAAAGAAAAGAAATACGGGGGAGATGAGGAGGATACATGTGGTGTCTGTACCTCGGACTGTGTGTGAAACTACATAATGCCTTATGGCCCACCCCAAAGGGTGCGATCACCTGAAGACAAAACCAGTGGGGTTTTTTCCGGCCGGTATTTGCCGGTTTGCATCCGCCTCCGGCCCCTTGGGGGCGGCTTACTCCGCGATAAAGGGGAAGCCCCCCCCATGCCATTGAGGTGCCCGCGGGGCGGAAAAAACCCTGTAGTGGGGATGCTGCAGGGTTTTCCATGGCCCTTTGGGCCCCTATTTTGGGGTTTTTTTAGGCTCTGCAAAAGTGAACCGTAAAAAAACCGGCCAAAAAACCCGGGCGTGGGGAATGCCCTAAGGGTAGTCCAACAGTTAGGTTTTCAGAGGATTTTCGACGTTTTCGATTTGAAACCTCTGTAAACCACTGTAACCATCCAAAATTTGGGTTTAAAATGAAATCGTTATGGTTCAAATAAAAGATTTTTTTTGCCACATTTTTTTTAACCCCGCCAGCTTTTTTAAAAAAATTACAAACATGCTCAATCTTCCGCCTGGTTTTCAGGCGGAAAAAGTGCTTTTCAATGGTTGAAGGGGACAGCAAATCCGCAAACTGTGGACAGAGTTATCCCTCAAAGCCATGCAGAAGTTGACAAAATATCGGCCTAATTCTTAAGACAGAATCCGTCTGGTACTTTGTCTATGCTGTGTATACGTATCCTAATAAAACCACAGACAAACGCCCAAACTCACAGTACAATGGCAGAATAAATAGACATTCCCTTTAGAAGGCAATATAAGTCCAAATGAACTGGGGGGGAAAAAAATTACAGGTGTAGAATACTGATGAACAATCGCTCACACACCTATCCATGAGGGGGGGCGATTCCTTAGAGAAAAATAAATTTGGATAAAAACTAGTTCCCACCAGTATGCAGGAAAGCCAAAGTACCATGCAGCGGAGATTGCTCAAGTGCAAAAATATTGATGAACAGCGCCACACACACACACCTACACCACACACACCACACACACAACACACCACACACACACACACACACACACACACCTAGCATCAATGAGAGGGGAGGGGGTGAATGTTAGTATTACAATCACACATAGATAATGCTTAAATAGGGGCCAGCTACATGGTTACTCGTGGTGCACCATACTGGCTAACAACTAATTGATGATTCTTTTACTATTCAATTGAGCAGGTTTGCCCAGCATACTTCAAGTGCTAGACACAAAAAACTGACACCTTCTGATCCCCAGTATTACGGGCAAAGCTCCTAAAAAAAATATCAAATATGAGCTATTAGTTGGTGTTTTGGCCAAAATATGCAACCTTGCAACCCACATTAAAGGTACTCATTGTTTTTTAAGTCCCTACACTAACATTACTTTCAATTTACAAAAGAAAATCACTGAACACTGGGAAATTATTTACTTAAAAACACAAAAACATGGTCATACTTACAGTTACACGACTGAACAGCTCCATTCCCAGTAGGAGGCGATAAAAGTCCAGTGCTACATGGGAGAAGCTGCCTTACTTAAGTGCAATTGTAATCTGCTTCCTCCCAATAGATAGTAGGTGTGTGAGTGAATGTTGATCAGTATTTTTGCACTTGAGCAATCTCCACTGTATGATACTGCGGCATTTGGGAAATAGGGGGAAAAAAACTCCGATGTGAATAATTTTTTCAGCCCTCCACCCCCCAAAAAAAAGGAAGAATCGTCCAACATGTATAAAAAGAGCCCATAAAATCCTGAGTAGGGATGAGCGATATTATCAGCAAAAGTTAAATCGGATGGTTTTTTGGGCTTATGGGAAATTTTTCCGTCACGCGAAGTTTAGGTACGATCTTACAAAAAAATTATTACTTTGCCAATTTCGATTCCCCTTAAATTTTTTGGGGGCCCGCCAATCAGCCCCAAGGATAGGGGGGTGGGGGTGTACAACTCACCACTTTGCGGGGGTTTTGGATTCATTGGTGCAAAAAATCACGTGCCCCTCGTTTTATCTAGCAACTCGTTAGTTCAGTCTTTTTCTGTCTAGCCAAACTTTCACAGCGGATTTTGTCTCGTTTAAACCAATCGGGATCTAACGCTCTGGGGGGGAGATAGTCCTTCTAAAAAAAGTAACCATCCCCCTAACCTTAGCTTAGAATTTTGAGTTAGTTAGAGGAATTTTATTCTTATTTTTTAGAAAAAAGTTTTAAAAGAACTTTGTTTGTCCGGGCCGGGGGCTGCGGGGGGGAGGGAGGGGTTGCAGGGGGAGGGGTTTTTGAAAGGAAGGGAGAATTGTGCCTGGTGTTTCTGTCCCTTGAATTAAAAAAAGCATTTTTTTTTTTCCACTTTTTTGGCCAGCACCCCCTTAAATGGAGGTGAAATTTCCCCTTTTTTTTTCAGTTGTATTAAAATACTGCTTGTCGTTTTCCCCAAAAAAAACCGGCATTAATTATCCCTATACTTTTAAATAGTTTTATTGCGCCCGTGCTTTTGTTTGGGCACAAGAGCCAGTTTTTGCATTTGTGTTATACTTTTTTTTAGAAAATTGCGTGTTATCATGGTGCGGGGGCCGCCATATTAATCCATATAACAATTTTTTAATATTTTTGCAGTTGGCTCTGTTTGTTGTGGCCCTCAGTTGTAAGCATTTGTTTTATACATATTTTTTTTGTAAATTACCCCTTTTGCGTGGTGCGAAGGCTGCCATTTTGATCCTAAAAAATTTTATATACTTTTTTGCAGTCGTGCGTTTGTTTGGTGCATAGAGTCGTTGTAAATATTGTTTTATACAATTTTAAGAAAATTTTTAACCTTTTGTCAGTGGTGCAAAGGCCCCTTTTTAACCCATAAAACTTTAAAATACTTTATTGATCCTTTTTTCCCGATTTTTTAATTGTGGGTCAAAGGTTTAAGATCATGCTGCGTTCCGGACAGGGAAGTCAATGCCCATTAATAAAATGGGGGCTAAATAATACCCTTCTGGCATTTTTTAATTTGTGGTCGGGGGCGGGTTTTAAAAGGGTCATCCTGTGGTACAGGACAGGGTGAATATTTGTGATTTTTTTTTCTGTGCCTTGTTGCCAAAGTTTGCAGAAGTATCCAGTTTTGTCTGTTTTGGATGTTAATTCCAGCTTCTCAACCCCGGTTTGGGTGTAATAATGAAGCTGTTGTTCCTCTCCCATAGAATTTAAAGGGGTTTTGCCACGATGTTTTGAGTGGGACCCCCAAAAGGGGTATTTTAATCATTTTTCTAAAATATGTGATTCAAAATATTGCGCCGAAGAGTACAGGTGCCAACCTGCCCTTAGTGATTTAAAAAACTTTATTAGATAACCTGACAGGGGGTTTGGCCGGTTGACAGAGAACACTTCTTATCCGTTTAAAGGGAGCTAAGAAGCTTTAAAGGGCACTGGGTGAAATTTGGTTTTGTTAATTTCCATTATTGAAAATGTGTTTTGGTGATCCCTGCCTTTATCTGAGACGGGAAAACAAAAAAGAAGTTTAAAGGGGGTGTGGAAAAGGTTTGTCTTTTGATGCAGAATCCACTATTGTATTTTTTATTTGAGTGAACATTTCACACACCCCTTTGCATGGTCTGTGCTTGGCTGTGTCTTCGCTCTCCACTGCGGGGCTTTGTTTACATTTGCTTCTTAGTAAAAAGGGGAAAGCCCCTTAAAAAACCCCTTTTAAATGGTCATCGGCGATTATTTTTTTCAGTAGTTTTGAGCGATTTTTATCGACAAATTTTGAAATCGGGGAAGTTTTTTTGGTGATCAAAATTTTCCCAGATCATCGAAAATTAAAGGGTTAAAAATCGTGCATATCTTTTAAGATGCGCTTTTTCGGCGCCCCCTTTTTTTTTTTAAAATTTTGGCGGCGAAAATAGATTACAAAATGGAAGGGGAGTGTTTGCGACGTCATGACTGGATGTGTATGGTTGCGTTTGGGTGGAAAAAATACATGACCTGTTTTCTAGAACAGCTTTTCCCTGTTTCAGCCTCAGTGTCTCTCAGGTCTCATAGGGATGGGGCCCCGCGTTCCCGGGGCCCAAACGCTCAGCGAAATTGTCTTTTTCTGCACAGAAAAAACCCTTACTTTTACTGTGATCCTTAAATTTTAGTTTAGATTTGGGGTTTTGAAATTTTATGTATTAGCTAGAAAATTTTTAAAAGCGAACTACCCTGTAAATTCACGGCGGGGGAGGGGGGGGGGGGGGGGCCCCCGGGGGGCGAAAAAGACAAGCTCTTTTATAAAGAACATGGATAAAGTTCAAAGATTAGTGTAACATTGAGGGGAAATATTTTTATTATTAACAGTTTGCTATTAAATTTTTCCCGGGATTTTGGGGCGGCCTGAAACTTATTTTTGGATAAACATTTTCTGAAAACGCAGGTTCTTTGTTCTGAAAACTCCATTTTTTATTTCGTATACATTTCGATAGGTGTTCAATTTTACCCATTACACCTGGATGTTATATATCCACCTTGAAATTAAATTAAAACCCAGAAATCTTGTTCAGAAAGGGTTGTTTTTTCCCCAAAAAATAGTGTATGACAAAAACTCACAGTTACGTGTTTTTTACTTTTGCGACCCAGCCTGTTCATTGCGCAGCATCTACGAAAAATCTTAAAACAGCTTTCTATATTCCCAAAGGTAAATTTAAAAGGTGCAAAAAATACCTTTTTTATATCAAAACATAACAGTTTACTGTTTTTTGACTTTTGCGCACCCCCTGTTTCTTGGGCCCCCTCAAAAGTAAATCAAAAAAACGCAATTTATATTCCCAAAGGTCATTAAAGGGTGCAAAAAATCCCGTTATAAACGAAAAAAAACATTTTAGTGTTTTTTGATTTTTGCACACCAAGCAATGTTCTTTTCGCAGCTTAGGGTAAATTTTTAAAACAGCAATTTATATTAAAACAAGGTAAATTTTAAAAGGTGCAAAAAATCCGTGTATCAACAAAAACATAACAGTTACGTGTTTTTTAAATTTTGCACACCCAGCATTGTTCTTGAGCAGTTACGAAAATTTTTAAAACAGAAATTCTATATTCCCCCAGGTAAATTGAAAGGTGCAAAAAATCCCGTTTATTTAATCAAAACATAACAGTTCTGTTTTTTGACTTTTCGCCCCCGACGTTCATTGCGCAGCTTTAAATAAATTTAAAACGGAATTCTATATTCCCAATTATTGAAGGTGCAAAAAAATCCCGGGGTTTATATACAAAAACATAACAGTACGTTTTTTTGATTTTCCCACCCGCATTGTTCATTGACGAAAGATCTCGTAAACCTTAAAACAACAATTCTATATTCACCACAGGTGAATTGAAAGGTAAAAAATCCCGTTTATTATTAAAACTAACGTAGTTTTTTTTGTTTTGCGCACCAGAATGTTATTGGCAGCATCTCGTAAATTTAAAACGATTCTTATTCCCCCAATTTGAATTGAAAGGTGAAAAAAATTTCCCGTTTATTATATCAAAACATAACATTTTTAGTGTTTTTTGACTTTTGCGCACCCAGAGTTCATTGACGCGCATCTGTAAATCTTAAAAAGCAATTTTATTTCCCCAAAGGGTAAATTGAAAGGTGCAAAAAAAACCTTTTATTTACAAAACATAACTTTTGTGTTTTTTGTTTTTTTGGCACCCGCATGTTATTGAGCAATCACAAAATCTTAAAACAGCAATTCTATATTCACCCAGGTAAATTTAAAGGGAAAAAAATACCGTTTATTATATCAAAACATAACAGTTACTTGTTTTTTTGACTTTTGCCACCAAAAACTGTTTTGACCACTTTTCTAGTAAATTTAAAAATTTTATTTCCCCCCTTTTTAATAAAAGACTTTCCAAAACATTCCTACCCTTTTCAAATTTTATATTTCTGAACATGGAGCGAAATCAGGGGGTAAGGGCAAAAAGGGGGGTTTGCAATGGGGTAAAAGGGACGAGGGGAAGGGCCCTTCCGTGCTGGCGAAACACGCAGCCCGCGGACGTCATTGCGGGGCCGCAGGCCGTCTCGCTGGGTCGGGTGGTTAAGTAACGAACATCGTCCCCCAAACTGCCTTAGTGGTTAATGCAACCTGCATCTAGCATCTTCCCCCCCGTCCCCCCGCAGTTACGGCACAAATGTCGTCATCGCATCATCGCCCGTCCAAAAATAGAGCCCAAATGTCAACAGTGTACCCACCCTTGGGTAATCCTTTTCTGAAGACCTCTTTGATGACAAAATGCGGTTGGGGGCAGAAGGCTTTTAAAAGATCAAGAGGCCAAAAAGGATTTTCTTGCTCGAACCCCCTTTCTGATCCATCAAGGGGGTGAAGGAAGCCGGTCAATGCAAAATCCCGGCGGTCGGCAACGCCTTTCAGTGCCCCCTTTCTTTTAGCCCGCACTTTTGGATGCAGAAAGTCGGACGACCAAGTCACCTGTGTTGATGATGATGTGATGACGACTTGGGATCCATCCCGGTCTTTTCGCAGAAATTTGCTTGCGATCGCTTCATCAGTGGAAAGGGGGGAAAAGGGTGGGGGAGTGTATTAAAGGGTCCGCCCCCAAAAAAAAAAGGGGGGGGGGGTCCAGAAGTCGCTGAAATTGTTTTCCCCACCACGGTCAGCGCAAAACCCCCTCCCCGTTATCGCCGTCAAAAAAACCAGGCCTTCAAGCCTGGGCCTTCTTTGAGCAAGCTCTGTTCACCCAGCGATGTCATATGCCGCCTTTGCCGTAAACGATAAGTGGGCAAGAACCTTTAAATGGTTTTCCCCACCAAACATGTCTCCTCACATGCAGCGAATGCTGAGGAAAGGAGGGAAACTTGGCCAAAAAAGGCCAGACGACCCGGGGGCCCCCCCACTGTCCCCTCTGTCCCCTCCTCCTCTCCGCCCCCAGGGTTCCTCAATGCCCCTGTTTTTCAGGTCTGTTTTAGGGGGTCAGCCTCCCCTTCAGCCTCCCCCGCCCCGAGTCCCCAACGCCCCCCAGAGACCCTCCCACCCCTTCCCTTCCGCCGTTTGACGACCCCACGCCGTACGCGCCAGTCTAGCAGCCAGCCTTCTTTCTTCCAGGTTTTGGGGGCGAAGAAACATTTAAAACCCAAAAACCCTCCCAAAAGCCCAAAAACCCGAATGTGGCATTGCCCGCTTTTGGCCTTGGAAAGTTGCCTTCCCCTGGTGGAACAGAGGGGGCCGCCCGTATGGCCCCCGCTTGCCCCCAATACCAGATGCCGAGCGGATTTTTTGCCAAGAAAAGCCGTCCCTGCCCCGGCCAGCCATTTCATTAAAATTTTTAAGCGGTTTGTCTGCATCTGTGTCCGGAAAAGTCCATTACCACCCACCATGGATATAAGCAGGCCAAGGCCCCTAATTCTGTGAAAGCTACTGGGTGGCTGGGGGGATGTTTCCCGGGGGACGGTGGCCTCGGGTCGGCGCACGCTCTTCAAAAAAAGCAGGGATGGGCAGGGCCTTTTTCCCCCAAGGTCCTTGGTGGCATCACGGGCCCAGGGAAAACCAGGGGCCCTGTTGAAATTTTAAACTGCCTTGGAGACCGTCCACACACAGGTCAGGGGGCGTGGACGGCTCTAAGCAACGAGGAAGGGCTGGTGGGTGACAAGAAACCCTTTTGCCGGCAAAGGTGGGTGCGATAACGGGCGAAATCGTGGCCGCCCTTAAGATCGGTAGGCTGGGCCACCCTTGCCGGAAATGTCAGAAACCCTTTTGTCAAAATTTCTAAAAAGGCTACCCCCGGGCTGGACTGCCTGTGAAGAAGGCTCGGGTTTTTGGGGTTGCCTTTGCCGTTCGCACCCTGCTTCGTGCCCGGCTGCGTTGCAGCGTCAGCTCGGCCCCCCCCGTCAACCCTCTCATTGTTGACGTGGGGAACCCTGGAATTCCACCTCCACTGTCCCCGTTGTGGCAGCAGGCAATGCCTTACGCGTACGAAGGACACATGGCCTGACAAAACAGCGGTAGGATCGGGGGTTGAACCACCCAGAGTGGAGGGGGTAAAGAGCTCTGCCCATCCTTGCCTTTTTTGGCCCCAAAACGTGCGGACAATGCCCTTGTCACATGAGCATTGTGGTGTCTTGTTCTGGGAAAGATGTTGGCATCTGAAAAAAACAGGCCCGCCGCGACGGGGGGGGGAGAAAGGGCAAGATGCGAAAACCCGGGGCCTTTTCTCCGTCAAAAATTCCACAAGGCCCACAGTTTCACAAATTTATCGGCTTCATTAGGGAGTGGTTTTGGGTCCAGAGCTGTGCAAGGTGGGCATCAGTCTCAGGTGCATATTAGGCAAGTCAGGGCTGTTTGAAGCTTCCGGAGGCGCGGAAAGGGGGAGGGGGAGGTATTCCCAGACACCGTGTTTCCCCACGTCCCGCCTTGGAAAGAGGTTGGGCAATTTAGGCGGAGGGGGAAATGGGAAGATCATTTGCTAGTGCCCCCTCGCCCCCGGGCGGGAAATCAAGGGTATCTTTGAGTCTTGGATGCTCCCTTTCCTCCCCCATGATCCCCATTAAGGCCACAAAATGAAAACGTTATGGGTGGCCCCCCTCCTGGATCCCCGGGAAAAACAAAAATCAAAACTTTCCCTTTCCCCCCACCCAAAAAGAGAGTAAAATGAGGGAAAGGAGACCTTGTGATTGATCAAATGGAGAATCTGTTGGTCGCTTATTTTCCCAAAAAGCACGGGGTGGAACAAAATCAGCGACGTGACAGCATTTAAGTGCCAAGAGGGAGCGGCCCAAACGGGCAAGAGGCGAAGCAATGGGGGACCTTGGCAATCTTTGTTTACCACCTCACCAACGCATGCAATGCAGGGCACACTCCAACCACAGAGATAGCTTAAAAATCATGGTGCACGTACTGGTTTTTCAACACCGATGTTTTTGCTGTGTTTCCGGACCCCTAGACTTTGGGTATCCAAAATGGAAATGGCGGTGGCCCTCCGCCAAGAGGTGTTGTCCTGCCCCGCCCCAGGTCTTCGGCGGACCTTCGCCACAGTGGGGAGTATTACAGCAAAAAGATCCGGCTTTCCACGATAATTGGATCGTTTTACTTTCTCAAGATGAATTTGGAAAGGATTTTCGGTTTTTTGTGGGCCCCAATTGCCGGGTCAAACCTTTTTTTTTTCCGTTACTTCAATTCCTTTTCAAAAAAATGTCCCCTTGAAAAACTTTTTTTTAAAATGTTTATTTCTTACTGCATTTTTATTCTCTTTTCCAACTTTTTATTTTGTGGTTTTGTGTGAGGAAGTAAAAGACAGCAAGGTTTTATGAAACCCGTTTCCATTTTTCATTTAAACTTTGAATTTTCGCAAAATTTTCAATGGGGTTTTTTAGTATGTTGCTGTGAGATACAAAGCAAAATCATGGTCCCTTTTTGGGAAAGAAATTGGAAATTTAAAGTGGCTTTTCCTCTCTCCAATTTTTTTAAAAGGCTGGAAGTAATTTTTTTTAAAATTTTTTGGGGGCATGTTGCTGTTTGGTCAGCATAATATGGTCCCTTTTAACAGAAATGTGGCTTTTAAGTGGCATTTCTCCCCCACAATTTTTATAGTGGCGAGAAGTTTTTTTTATAATTTTTTGGGTCTGCTGCTTTGAAAGCGCAATTTCTCGGTCCCATTAAAAAAAATGTTGTTTCTAACGACATTTTTTTCTTCACAATTGACCAAAATGGCTCAAGGGTCTCTTTGAATTTTTGGGGGCATTTTGCTGTGACATGCAGCTTACTAAAGGGTTTTATTCTAAAAAATGTTGTTTCTAACAGACTTTGTTCTTCACAAATTGACCAAAGTGGCTTTAAGGGTCTGCTTTGAATTTTTGGGGGGCATTTTTCTGTGACTGCAGTTATACAGGTTATTCTAAAAAATGTTGTTTTTTTAAACAGACATTTGTTCTTTCCAATTGCAAAGTGGCTCAAAGGGGGTGGGGCTGTCAAAACGGAAAAGGTGGGCACTGTTAATGGAACTATTTCAAAATGATTTTTTTTTGAAGATCTTTAACATAGCTAAAATCCCTGATTGGACAAAACCCTTTTTACTGAAAAAAAGAGAAAAAAAGACAGGTGGGGTTCCATCCTATTTAAAAATGTTTTTCTAGAATTAAAAGTACTAAAAAAACTTGCATGTACAAAATAGCGTTAAAAAATTCCTTGAATTTTACAAAGGAGGTACAGGAAAACTTGACCAGATGTGGGTTTTTCAGAAAGGAACATGGAGTATGGGCACGGACAGAGAACAAAGTACAGAGACCATTTCCTCCGCCGTTGAGTAAAAAGAGAAAAAGAATGCCCAAAATAAAGGCACCTGGGTGTAACAGGAGGTTAACCACCGTTTTCCAATTGAAGTAAATTTGGGCCAAACCATACGGAGGGGGAAGCGCTACCCCGGTATTGACTGGTACAGAGGAAGGGGGTGGAGTTCTCACACTTTTCCCCTTCCCCACCTGCTTCAGCCGACAGTTTTCGTTGCTGTTTTCTCGGGGTTTTAACCTCGTTTTAATGTGAGGACGCCCCGGGGTTTCCCGCACCCACTGTAAAATCCGGCCCGGCATGCTGTGGCCCCGGAAGTATAGTCAAAGTCCAGTTCAATAAAATGGGGTTGAAAAAACCTCCTTTTTTCCGGGGGACTTTTTAAATTTTTTTTTTGGGGGGGGGGTCTGCAGGTTTGGGGCTCTGCTGTGGCCCAGGACCCAAAAGGTTAGTCCCAAAATTTTCCCGTGAAAATAAAATGGTGTTGTTGGGTCCTTTTTTCCGGGACTTTTAAAAGTGGGGGTCATGCGGTTTGGGGTCATGCTGTGGCCCAGGAAAGGGTTTGTCAATGTCCAGTGAAAATAAAATGGGGTTGAAAAAACTTTCCTTTTTTTTTTTCCGGGGAAACTTTTTAAAAAGTGGGGGTTTTAAATGGGTTTGGGGCTCATGCTGTGCCCAGGACGGTATAGTCAATTCCGTTCAAATAAAATGGGGGTTGAAAGACTCCTTTTTCCCACTTTTTAAATGTGGGGGTCATGCAGGTTTTGGGGGTCAAACTGTGGCCCCGGAAGGTTAAATCAAGTCCGCAACTAAAATGGTGGTTGAAAGACCCTTTTTCCGGCATTTTTAAAAGTGGGGGTCATGGGTTTGGGGGCCCTTTTCTGTGGCCCCGGGCGGTTATCAATGTCCTTCAACTAAAATGGTGGGAAAGACTCCTTTTTCCGGGACTTTTTAAATGTGGGGGTCATGCAGGTTTGGGGTCATGTGTGGCCCAGGACAGGTTAGTCAATGTCCCGTTCAACTAAAATGGGGGTTGAAGACTCTTTTTCCCCCGGCACTTTTAAATGTGGAAAGGCATGCAGGTTTGGGGTCTGCTGGTTCCCGGACGGGATTTCAATTCAGTTCAAGAACTTGAGGTTCAACATACTCTTCTGGCATTTTTAATTTGTGGGGATGCGGTTTTAAAGGGGCAGGCTGTGGGGGACAAACGGGATAGTGAAGGTCGTGACTTTTTTTCTGTGACTTTTTAACCTTTTAAATGTGTTGCCTAAGAGAGCAAAGATCCATTTGACGTTGTGGATGTTAATTTCAGCTTCTCCAGCCTTGTTTGGGTGTAATAATGAAGGTGTTTTGCATCCCATAACTTTAAGGTTCGCGCATAATCGACGCTCATATCGAAAAAAACCCTTTTCGATTTGCGGCCCACTATCGACTATGCGATCCGATGCCACCAATCGTCAACACTAATTATCAGCTATGGTTTTGGCATGATAATTGCCTTTTCGATTCGATCCCATAACGAAAGTTGACCAATGCTCATCACTAAACCCGAGCGATGGGCTCCTTCATTTCCTTTTTTTGGGTTTTATGTTACAAACTGGGTTTCGCTATAATGAGTTAAAATAAAGTCTTTGAAATAAAATAGATTGTAATGCTACGATTCACCTCATAGAGCAGTCATAACAACAAGAGCCAGATTCTTCAAATGGGGGAATCGCATAAATTACTTCTAGAACATTGGCGACAAAAGTATAATGGGCTTACTGACTTTACATTTTAAAGTATTAAAAAGAATCACTGAATATTCCTGTAATAACTTGCAATCCCTGACTTTTCTATAAAGATACTACTTCAAGGGGTTTTTACATGGCCCCTTTAAATTATTTTAGGGCATAAATTTCACGAAAAGTGCCCCAAATGCATCCCCTTTTCTACGGCAACTAGTCTTATCTCCCTATTCCTTGATGCGTATTGAGCGTCGGGAAAAAGAAGTGACATGGCATTACACACTGGGGATAATGGAGGTGAATGGGGCTGCCCCTCCTCTCTCCTCTCCCCCCCACTTTAGAAGTACTAAAACACCTGCCGTATTGTGGCGCCTACTGTACGCGCCGCAATACGTCGTGTGAACATACCCTAAAACTTAAACTTTACTGATTTAGAAATAAATATTTTTTAAAAAAACCTCTTTTAAAGAAAATTTTGCTGCTTAAAAGGGATTTCTGTACATTGATTTTTTTTTTTCCCAGTCCTCTTTTTTTATTTTTATTTTGAATTCAGGGGCGGTTTACTGGATTTTTTAAGCTGCAGTAGAAGCCGGCCCGTAGCTTAAAACAAAACCGTGCTGACAGCCAAAAGGGAGACAAAAAAGTTAAGCATAGCGCCACAGGAGTGATCACCCTACAAGGTGGATATCTTGGAAAAAGTAGGACACTTTAAGGACCACATTGCAAAGTGACTTGTTTTTGCAAGATCTTTAAAAAAAGCAATGCTTGTAGCTAGACAACCCGTTTAACTATCAATAAACCTTTATAGTATGTTGTTTTTAAAGCATTACATTAAAACACTCGTCAATGCTAAAACCCACATTGCAGCCACACACCCCACAGCTTGCCAAGGGTCACCTGATTTTAATCCCTGGGTTGCTCGGTTTAGATTTTGGGGTAAACTGAGGGGAAATCTAAGGGGGTGTCCCGATTTTTAACCTTTTAAAAACCCCTATCAAATTTTGGCTTTGCAGTATTTCAAAGTTGTAATTTTTTACAAAACCACTTTATTTTTTTAGCTTTGTGATATATCTTTTATAGCCTAGTTATAACATGCCTTCGAAAATATTCGCCCCCTGAACTTTTCGACCTTTAGCCCTTTTAGGATTCAAACTAAAAAATATAAATTAATTTTTTTGTGAGAATCAAGAATTGGGGCAAATTGTGAAGTGGATCGAAATTTATTGGATATATCAAACTTTTGTAAAAAAAAAAAAAATGAAAAGTGGGGGGGTCAAAAATTATTTTAGCACTTTACTTTTTGCGCTAAATCACTCGGAAGCTCATGAGGATCTCTGAAAGTCCAATGTTGTCCTAAAATGAGACGATAAATATATCACCTGTGTGTAATAAAGGGCCCCGTTAAAAACACCTCTCTGTGATGTTTCAGGGGGCTGTTTAAGCTCAGAGAGCATTATGAAGACCCAAAGGGAAAACACCAGGGGGGTCCCTGAAACTGTTTTGGGGAGAAGTTTAAAGCTGGATTTGAATACAAAAAGAGTTCCAAAACTTTTAAAAATCCCCAAAGGGGCCTGTGAAGCGTCATATTGAAATAGAAGGAGTATCGATCGCACATCTACCCAAAACCGGCCGTTCAATTTTAAAAAGGGAAGATGATCGAGATGCAGCAAGAGGCCCTGATACCTGGTGAACTGCGAGACTACAGCTAGGTGGGGGTTGTCCATAGGACAACAATCAGTATACACGCACAAATCTGGCCTTTTTGTAAGCCTTTGGGGAAGAAGAAAGCCCCTTTTCAAAAATATCCAAAAAAAGTCTTGTTTTAAGTTTGCCACAAGCCACCTGGGAGACACCAAACATGTGGAAGAAGGTGCTCTGGTCAGATGAAACCAAAATCGAACTTTTTGGCCACAATGCAAAACGATATGTTTGGCGTAAAAGCAACACAGCTCATCACTCCGAACATACCATCCCCACTGTCAAATATGGTGGTGGCAGCATCATGGTTTGGGCCTGCTTTTCTTCACCTGGGACAGGGAAGATGGTTAAAATTGATGGGAAGATGGATGGAGCCAAACACAGGACCATTCTGGAAGAAAACCTGTTGGAGTCTGCAAAAGACCTGAGACTGGGATGGAGATTTGTCTTCCAACAAGACAATTATCCCAAACATAAAGCAAAATCTACAATGGAATGGTTCACAAATAAACGTATCCAGGTGTTAGAATGGCCAAGTCAAAGTCCAGACCTGAATCCAATCGAGAATCTGTGGAAAGAGCTGAAAACTGCTGTTCACAAGCGCTCTCCATCCAACCTCACTGAGCTCGAGCTGTTTTCCAAGGAAGAATGGACAAGAATTTCAGTCTCTCCATGTGCAAAACTGATAGAGACATACCCCAAGCGACTTGCAGCTGCAATCGCAGAAAAAAGTGGTGCTACAAATTATTAACTTAAGGGGGACGAATAATTTTGTACGCCCCACTTTTCAGTTTTTTGAGTTTTTTAACAAAAAATATCCAATAAATTTTGTTCCACTTCACAATTGTGTCCCACTTGATGTTGATTCGTCACAAAAAAATTAAAATTTTATATCTTTATGTTTAAAGCCTGAAATGTGGCAAAAGGTTGAAAAAATCCAAAAGGGACAAATACTTTCGCAAGGCACTGTATATATGGTTATATATCTCTGAGTATTAACTCATTATGTCATTAATCAAGACTGTTGCCATTTTCATACACTTTTATGATAATCGCATTTTGAAATGACGCCATGCTAAATAGTATATGTAATTTTTACAGGTACTTTGTGCTGTTGCCATTTTTGGTTTAAAGACATCATTTCCTATAGCGGCACTGGAGGATCTTTTCTTTTCAATCAAGATTTGTTGTTAGATGTAAAAGTATACAATAACGTATTAATATAAACTAATAGCAACTGGCAGCATCTAGGAAATACTGGATTGCATTGAGGCCCATGAAGATGAGTCCAGTTGAGGCAAGCTGAGCACTTCTTAGGATCCATTTGTAGACGATGGTCTGAAGTCACATCAATTGGAAAAAGGAGGTAAAATCTATCAAAGAGGCATTTTTCCAGTTTGGTGTATAGTTTATTAAGATATTACAGAATAGAACAAACATGCTGAAATACATGACCAGTACAAAATACTGGGGCTAGACAAATTCCACAAACAGATTGCTGATGGATCTCTCAATGACATAAAACAAGTTTTGTTCATTGTGAAGTGTTCCCATTTACAGGTATATAGAAATAGTTGAGAGGCATATCGGGCTTCATGAGGCAATCCTGCAGGAAATTATCTTCATCTCACAGTACAAACACAAATTGATCGAGTTGTGCTATCATTTTTCAAAAAGCGCCAGTCTTTCCAACTGCATAAGTTTATCATGAGAGCCAGATGGTAAAGACTGAAAAGGTCTTTGGAAAAAGAATGCTGACCCTGTAGACATTTTCAGTCTGCTATTGCCTTTTCAATAATATGATGTCTACCACATTGGACAGGGATATGAGGTCATCCAAAGAGGTTGTCAGATTGCAGCTGGCTAACTCCTCCTTAATGTGCACTGACAGTTTCTCTCAGAAGGAAACCACTAAGACCTCAAAATTCCAATGGACACTGGTAATTGAGTGGTTTTAACAGCAGAACGCAAGGCTACAGAGATCTAAAAGGTTAAAGTTTGCCAGTACTTAAGATAAGTAAGCTCCTGAGTGACGGCACTGTTCAAGCCAGTCTGCTAGAGCAGAAATAGCTGCTCTACAGTCTTTAAAACCTTCTGTAAGTGAACAGGATATAAGAAATACTCTACCTTAGAAATGAAGCAAAACCAGAACAGTAATGTAGTTGGTAATAATATTTATTTATCTTTGTCTACATGTTTAAAGCTAATAAATTTGATGAGAATACTCATTTAATAAATTAATCTCCTAACTGGCCCAGATTTATGAAAAGTATCCTTGTGGAAAGTGTCTTATGTAGTCCTGCACCAAAGTTTATACTTATGTATAAAAGTGTCTCATGGCCCTTTATATATGTGCCAAAAAAGTGTCTTAGTTTCGCCACTTTAAAAATATGAATATGAATAACAATACATGAACTGCAACACTTTTTGTCATGAGAACTGTATAAATGTGTACGAATTGCCATACACACGCCCCTAAGGAGTGGCGCACAGTGTCGGTCTTGCTTTAAATATGTGTAACATGGTGTATGCCATTACTTCTGTCTTAACCTATGAAAACTTGCAAAGTAATTTTCATTCATATGGGCCATTGTCTATTAACATCAGATAAGTCGTTAGTCAGCAGAAGTGTTAATGGAGGGAGTAGGGGGTTGTTGCTGTTTGGAGGGTGGGACATTTCTATGAGTGGCCTGCTACAAAAAACTCTGTTACTAATAGCTCTTGTACAAACCTTAGCTTCCACTTCCATGAGTGTAATGAAATGAATTAATTCTGAAAACTGGAGGGGCGTGGTGCTCGAAAAGAGAGGACCGAGGGAAGGTGAGTATAAGTGTTTAAGTTTTTTTAATGGTGCCCCAAAAACATTATATTATTTTTTATTAAGTAGTGGACAACCCCTTTAACTGAACAACAAGTTGGGGTTCAACATTTGACAATTGACCTTTTATCTCTGCACAGATGGAGGAATACTTTCAAATACCTGGCCACAGGAGCTCTGTGCACCAACATTCTGCCTGTTAGCTTCCTTAATCCACTGAATCACCAGGATACTTTCCAGGCCACAAAGCAGACAAGTTTTCCCTTGTTCTTGGTTACTAACTCACTCATGGTTGAAATTTCACACAGCCTACAGTGAAGGAAATAATTATTTGACCACTGACAATGACATGAACAGTCTATAATTTTAAGGGTAGGTTAATTTTAACATTGAGAGATAGAATATCAAAAATAAAATCCAGAAAATCACATTGTATAAATTATATAAACATATTTGCATTTTGCAGTGACAAATAAGTATTTGATACCCCTGGCAAACAAAACTTAATACTTGGTGGCAAAACCCTTGTTGGCAAGCACAGCAGTCACATCTTTTTTGTAGCTGATGATGAGCTTTGCACACATGTCAGGAGGATTTTTGGTCTACTCCTCTTTGCAGATCATCTCTAAATCATTAAGATTTTGAGGCTGCTGGGCATGGCTGAACATGGTGGCCCATCAGCGCAATTATCCTGCTGGAATAACAGCCTTCAAGATGGGCAAAGCGACTAAAAGACTAAAAAACAAACCTGCTTCTCTTCCCCCTTCTCCGCAGCAGGGAATCGGAGCCTTCTTCACCTGCTCGGCTGCTGTGGCCGGGGCCGGAGATGCGAGCGGGAGCGCAGCTGTCTCCCATGGCTGCGCTTCCAAGAACTCCCGCGCTTCCTCCGCAGCCCGCGCGATCTCCCCATCAGTTGCGGGCACCCGCGCTTCCTCCCGGTCGGCGGACCCGCTTGTTCCCGCAGGCCAGAGGGCTGAAGACACCCCACAAAGGCTCCCTGTGGCTCACCACATGGAAGGACCCGGCGGCCATCTTCTGGAGCGGGTAGGAATCTCTGCAGGTCTCTTAACCTCTCCATGGCCCCTAGAGAAAAGTCCCTCTGAGGGCTGGTTGTGTACCTCGCGGGCCCAATCTGCTCCTAGGCCCTTATCTCTTCCCCTGGACATCTGCAGGAGCCCGGCTGCAAAACAGAGGGGGCCTGGGGAAACAGCCATTCCACCTCCTGGCTCCTCATAATTAACCCCTTCAGTACCATCTGCACAGCAAAGGGATATTTATCTACCTGATACAGCCCTCTCTCCGCTGGCCCGGGGGGCACTAGCCTAGTCTCCCCCTCAGCTGCCACAAAATGCCACCCAGCAGTATCTAATAGGATTGGAGAGCACTACCCCCCAACCAGGGGCCTCATCAACTCAAGTAGGCACCCTGACACCTAGGCCACCAGCTCAGGGGTCTCCATTTATTTCTCCATCCCGGACAGTGGGGTCCCACTATTTGAAACAGCTGCAGGTAGGCATCCTACCTTCCTCTGATTCTCCACGGGGTTCCCCGCAACAACAAGCCGGCACTCTGCAATTACATATCCCGCATGCGGGATCCCCGCCACGGCAAAACCCACAAGCCGGAATTTTATTATTTCCAAATCCGCAGGTGGAAACCCTGCACCTACAAAACCCACAAGCAGGATCACTACAGTTACAAAACTTGCAAACTGGGACTCTGCAATTTCTAAACCTGCAACCAGGGACTCTGCAATTACAAAACCCACAAGCAGGGACTCTGCAATTACTAACCCCGCAGGCAGGGACTCTGCAATTACTAACCGCGCAAGCAGGGACTTTGCAATTACTAACCCCGCAACCAGGGACTCTGCAATTACAAAATCCGCAACCAGGGACTCTGTAATTACAAAACTCGCAACCAGTACAAAGCCCGCAGCCAGGGACTCTACAATTACAAAATCCGCAACCAGGGAATCTGCAATTACAAAATCCGCAACCAGGGAATCTGCAATTACAAAACCCGCAACCAGGGACTCTGCAATTACATATCCCGCAACCAGGGACTCTGCAACTACAAATCCTGCAAGCAGGGACTCTGCATCTCCAAAATCCGCATGCAGGGCCATTACAAGTACTGAACCCACAAGTAGGGACTCTGAATCTACAAGACCCACAAGCAGGGATGCTGCAGCTACAAAACCCGCCAACAGGGACACTGCAATTACAAATCCCACAGGCAGGGACTCTGCAATCACAGGCACTACCAGCGGGATCCCCACAGCCACACCGTACACCGATGGGATCCCTACAATTACAGAGTTCAACAGCGGAGACCCTGCAATCTCAAACCCCACAAGATGGAACCCTGGATTCCTCACAACTACCAGTGGGACCCACACAATCCACCAACCTGCACATAGAGAATGCGCAATTGCAGTCCTCTGGGAATGCCGCCACGCAATTGCCCTTACAAAACCCGGCTTTCTCTACCGCATGGCACAACATCCCACCCCCAGGAGGGGGAACATCACCACCATGGTCCTCAGGCTCTTCGCGGGGTGAACCCCCTTACCAGCGACAGCCCAGGGGTGTTCTCTCTGCCCCTTCCCTCAATTGCCCCCCTCCCCCCATCGTCCTCAACCAAGCTGCAATAATCCTCCTGGAGCAACTGCCAAGGTGATCCCCTCTCAACCCTACAGCCATGATGGGACTCCCCCGATCCGCAGACCCACAACATTGTCTCCTCCCACCACCTGCTCCCCTCCGAGGCCTAGCACAACCTCACATCCCCCGGTTGCTGCTGCCCCACTGGAGGATGATGATAGGCCAGTGTCGCTGTCGGGCCTCCGCAAGTTAATACACAATCTGTCGACCAAATCCGACATCTCCTCCATAGTCAGACGGGCCATGGACGAATGCAAGCAGGAGTTCGCACAATTTCGCTCTGACCTGAAAGTCGTTTCTTCCAAATTAGATACCCTAGAACATGCACAAGTCTCCTCAGAGGCTTCCATTCAGTCTCTCCAATCTACCTCTCAATGCCATTCTCAGCAGCTCTTCACGTTGCAGCAACAACTGGACGACATTGAAAATAGAAGTAGATGCAACAACTTGAGAATCCGGGAACTACCCGAATCGGTGGCTCCTGCTGATCTTTACCCTGTTTTGACCTCTATCTTCAACGAGCTACTGGGTAGGGCGCCCCCAATGCCCACATTGAAATTGACAGGGCCCATAGAGCCTTATGACCTGCAGCCCTTGACCCCAACCGGCCCCGAGATGTCATCTGCCGGATAGACTTCTATGCCATCAAGGAATATATTCTACGGCAGGCTAGGCAGCGCCGCAAACTCCTATACAAAGACTCTCCAATCTTTCTACTGCAGGACTTGTCCAGACACACGCTAGCACAGCGGGGGGCCCTGAAGCCCATTCTGGAGATCCTAATGGATAGAGGCATCCTATATAGATGGGGTTTTCCTATATAGATGGGGTGACAAAACCATTGTTCTCCGGTCTCCAACAGATATTCCGGCATTCTTAAAAGAAATGGACATTGCGGAGGTAACTCTCCCTCCCTGGCCGTCGCTGTCGTCTTCCTCCTCCAAAGGCCCTTACCAGGAAGGTTCCCGTTCCGCAGGTCTACCCCCCAGAGGATCGCGTCGGCATCGGAGAAATCGTTCCAATTCTTCCTCTCTCTCCAATCTGGGTTGACACGGTGCTGTGAGGAACTTCCCCTTTATTTTTCTCTCTTCCAGTCATTAGTTGGGACTGGTTGTTGGGGTGATACCCCTTGTTTTCTCTCCTCCCTGACACTTGCTCGGGAGTCATCAGCTACAGTTCTTGATTTGAGTGCCTAGGTTCGTGCCTTATCCGGTCATTAAGGCCCTCATACTGCCAATATGCTTTGCTAGGCAGAACTTTATTTTTAGGTTTGTTGCTCATTGTCTTCGCTGTGGTTCCGCAGGTCAGCATGCATTATGGGCCTTTGGGAGCTTGCCCCCTGTCATAGCCTTACGCGGGTCATCGGCGGACGTTGCGCCGTTCTATATAGCTATGCCCGATGCATGGTGTCATGTGAAACGCAGCACCTATATTCTCCTGTCAAACTGGAGCTCGTTTTGTGTGTATGCAATGCTTGTTTACTATGTTCCCCCAATAGGGCCAGGTCCCGCGGTGGCCTTGATTGGGCTTCCGGGACTCACGACTTTCCTAGTCCTATTTCTAGCCTTTATCACCGACGTTGTACTTAATTACTGTTCTAATATCTCTCCGCCATACTTAGTCGGAGTTACTTGGTTTTTTCTTTCTCCCATCTTCCCTCCCCCTTCTTCCCTTCCTCTTCCCTTAGGACGGGGGCGTGCCTGGCGATCCCTCCTGGCCGCCTTGACTCCAGATCATCAGCTCCATTGCCCACGCCATGGTGGAACTGACCTTTGCTTCCTTCAATACGAAGGGCTTAAAAAAACTCCAGAGAAGAGGGCACAGATACTTTACCAAATTCCCCTCGACGTAAGGACAGATCATTTGCTTCCAAGAAACACATTTCAAATCAGGTCACCCCCCCCCCCCCCTCCTCATACGCAACAAATACTATACTCCTTGGCATTTTGCCAATTGCTGGGAGTCCAGGTCCAAGGGGGGGTCACCATTGCGATTCACAAATCGCTGGCTCACCAGGTTACTGATTGTCAGGTAGACCCCCATGCACGGTATCTTATTCTCTCCCTCACGATTGCAGGCCAACCCTTTACCCTCATTAAAGGGGATTTATCGCTTCCTTCGTTCGGCTCTTAGTGAGATCTTTCTAAATCTCATTTCCTGGAATGCAGGGGAGTTTCTTCCCCTCCCATCTGGTGTTTCTTTTCTGCAGGGGGAGACATCATCCCCCTCCCTTCCCTTTCTGTGCTCGTTCATGGGGTCTAGTGTTTGTTTAACAAACAGAGGGATGTGACAGCACAGCCTGGCTTTTCACCTCCCTTGTCTTGTGCATAAAGAATCCAACTCACCGTGTCTGTGCCTTCCACTATCACTAGTCATTCTTGTTTAAAATCGCGAAGTACTGCCCGCATATCAATATAAATAACACTGATGCTCTGGAGATGACCCCTCACTCTCTGGTCCCTGACCGCTCCATGAAAATCTCCCTAGGACGGGGGCGGAGAGGAATGCGATCCCTCACTCTCTGATCCCCCGACCCCTCACTCAAAATCTCCCCGACCGTGAGAGGGAAAAGTAAAATCTCAACCAATTCCGGCAAAAGCTGCCGGGAAATTTCTCACAAGACAGGCATTCCGGCAGACAGGGCGGGGTAAGTATTTATGGTATTAAAATCTTTCCCGGCTACTGCGCAGCCTGGAACGTCTTTTTAATACAGAAAAAAAGCAGGGAACGAAAGAGCCGCAGGCCTAGGAGCAGCCAGGTATGCGCGCTCCGAATTTTAAAACCCAGGGGCCGCACAGAAGTTTAAATTTAAAGAGCCGGCACCCCAAAAACAAAAAAGGGGGAGGATTAGACCAGAAAAGGAAAATTTGTTTACAGAAACAGAGAATAAGAGAGACAGAGAAAACGAGACAGCTTTGCAAATGACATCCAATTGCAAAGTTGTTTGTTTTCACTGTCCCCTTATTCTGAAAGCCATTTATTGAAACGATAACACCCCTTTAATGCCTACGCAACTAACTCGGGCCAGGCCTCTTTCTTCCAAACCCTTCTCGATAAGACACTTCTGGTCCCTTAAAGACATGTCGTCTGTTGTGGAGACTTCAATCCCACCCTGGACCCGACACTTGACAACTCCTCCGGGAAATCCTCCATACCATATCGCTCCATCAAATTTATTTAAAAAGCCCTTAGGCAACTATAGCTGTGCGGTGCCTGGAGAATTCAACATCCTGGGGACAGGGACTATAGTTTTTATTCCGCGCCCCATGCCTCATACAGCCAGCTTGATTATGTCATGCTTTCACACGACATTCTTCCGTGGCTACTCTCTACATCCATCGGCAGCATCTTATGGTCCGACCACGCCCCAGTGTACTGCTCTCTCTCTGTTCCGGTGCTGACCAGGACAATATGGTCCTGGAGACTTCATGAATCTCTCCTGTTAGACTCCGTGTGTGTCCTGGACCTCCGGAAAACCATAGAGCATTTCTCCATGGACCACTCGCGGGACACAACCTCCCCAATTCTGCAGTGGGAGGCGCTTAAATGTGTTGTAAGAGGAGTTCTGATTAGGCATGGTTCGTGTCTGAAGAGGGAGAGAGCATACAAGCTTAAATGTGCCTTACAAAAAATTGAAGCTCTTGAGATTGAGCACAAATGGGCCCTCTCAGCGGAGATGCTCTGAGAGCTCCAGGCCACCAGATCTGAAGTGAAGGGTATTCTGGAATCTTCTTGGAGACGCTACCTGCAAGTTGGCAGGAGTCGTTTCTACGAATATGGAAATAAAAGTGGTATAAATCTCGCTAGAGCTCTTCACAGTCAGGTTGCCCGCTCTCATATCTCAAGTATCAAAAACCCAAAAGGTTCTTTGGTTCACACCACCAAGGACATAAGCGCCTCTTTTCTTTCCTTTTACTCGAACCTCTATAATCTCCCTGACCCTGCTAGCCCCTCCCCCAGCTCTCCCCTGAATCCATTCTCGGACCGCCTTTCCCCTGATACCATTTCGACACTGGAGACTCTCTTAACCCCCAAGAGCTCGACTTGGCTATTAAAAACCTGCCGGGTGGGAAGAGCCCCGGACCCAACGGCTTCACCAGTAAATTCTTTAATATTTTTTCAAGACATCCTCTCCCCAGTACTGCTTAAAGCCTTTAATTGTATTTTGGAAGGAACCCCTTTCCCCACCCAATCCATTTTAGCCCACATCGTGGTCATCCCGAAGCCGGGCAAAGATCCCATGGTCTGTGGTAGCAACCGGCCAATATCGCTGCTCAATGTTGACATTAAACTCTACGCTAAGCTTATAGCTAGCAGACTGAACCATCTCTTGCCGGCTGTGATCCACCCAGACCAAGTGGCCTTTGTCCCGGGCAGGGAAGCCCATGATAATACCATCAAAACCCTAGACCTAATCAAGTATGCCAGCCAACACAATATTCCACTGATGGTCCTATCATTAGATGCCGAAAAGGCTTTCGATAGGATTGCCTGGCCCTCCTTACTGCAAACTCTCCACCAATTAGGACTTGGCCCCAACCTCATCTCTAAAATTATGGCCCTTTACCACTCTCCCACTGCCAAAATCAAACTTAATGACTCTCTTTCTGATGTCCTCCACATTTGCAATGGTACGCGACAAGGGTGCCCCCTATCTCCCCTCCTCTATATTCTTATTATGGAGAGGCCTTTGACTGCGATCCGTGCCAACCCGGACATCACAGGCATAAGCATTGGTAACCGCACCTATAAGTGCTCTGCATTTGCAGATGACCTCTTGGTCTACATCACTAACCCCCACATTTCAATGCCTTCCCTGATGTCTGAGTTGACGAGGTTCAGTCAGTGGTCTAATTTCAAAATTAATGTTGCGAAATCTGAAGCCTTAAGTGTAGGTCTAGCCCTGGCCGTATTAGCTGTGTTAAAATACAACTGCCCTTTTATGTGGCCGTCAGATGGGATCTCCTACTTGGGAATAAGAATTCGGCCGGACCTGTCCAAAGTGGTGTCCTCTAATTTTGAGCCCCTACTTCGAAATATCACAAAAGATCTAGACTCCTGGAATAAACGTGAGTTCTCATGGTTCGGTAGAGTTAATATTCTCAAGATGACGATCTTACCCCGCCTTCTCTACCTTATACAGACCATCCCTGCTTATATCCCTCCCCCTTTCTGGAAGCGCCTGCAACGAGCTTTTACGGTCTTTGTCTGGTCAGGCAAGCGTCCCAAATTATCCTACTCTTCACTCACCAGAAGCAAGGAACAGGGGTTTTGGGTCTTCCTGACTGCAAAAGATACTACCTGGCTGCCACTTTCTCCCGTGTCTTAGACTTGGTATGTCCCGTGAGCCACAAGCTGTGGGTTCAGCTGGCCCGGGATGTTTGTCCATTGGCCCTGGCCTCCTGCCCTGGACTGGACTCCTTCCTTGGCTGACAAAGTCCCAACTACATTCTCCTTACGGCACACCTTTTCCATTACCCTCTCCTATAGGTCCGGTTGTAACCTAATTGATAGGAAAGGTACTCTTCTTCCCATCTCCTACAACCCAGCATTTCCCCCGGGAATGTCTCCTGGAATTTTTATGGGAAGCTCCAAATTGAAACCACTGCGGTTTTTCAACATCCTACATGAGGCGAGGTTTCCGTCCTTTAACGCCCTTCCAGATAATTTACACTCCGCTCCTAATGCGCATTTCAAATTCGCACAACTTCGACACTACTTTGATTCCATTAAGCGAGTGGTGAATTTTAATCGGCCCCTATCTCCATTCGAGCAACTGTGTCTGCTTGAAAAGCCCCCGAGACATTCCATCTCTTGTTTATACAAAGAATTAGCTTCTTTACAACACTCCTCATTGCCAGCATATTGTGCTGCCTGGGAATCTGAGCTGGGGACCTGTTTCTCTACCTCCCAGTGGACTAATTGCTTTAGACTCACCCATAAAGCTGTCATTGCCTCCAAGTCCCAGAAGACGTATTTCAAGATATTGTCCTGATGGTACAGGGTCCCTTCCGCACTACAGAAATGGTACCCATCTGTGCCTGATATTTGTTGCCGTTGTGGGAGTGCGGTGGGCACCATGTCCCATATATGGTGGGACTGTCCTTCACTGCGGGGCTTTTGGGAGGGGGTCTACAGAGTAATTCAGGAACTCAAAGATGTACGACTACCCTGTTCCCCCGAAGCCTCCTTGCTGTTCATGTTCGATGTCAGGATCCCAGCCTATAAAAAATCTCTGTTGCGTCACCTCCTGCAGGCGGCTAAAACAGTGATACCCCGTCACTGGAAATCTATGAGTCCACCCACTATTGATGAATGGTTCGCGGAGATCTCACATATACATCGAATGGAGGAGCTAGTAGTTCATACCCCGGCCCAATCTGATATTGTGTCCAAAACCTGGTTTCATTGGCTCGCTTTCCAATCCGCACCACTCTTCCGTACGCTCACTACCTGATGTGAAATCTTTCTCTGCCCACCGTCTTCTAAGTATGGTTGCACCTCGCAGGCTGCACTACAACATCTCATTCGGGGGTCTCATCTGCTGGTGTATGGGACGCCGGGTTCTGTCCTCGTCCGCAATCCCCCCCCCTCTTTCCAGTCTTTCCCTCACCCCAGGTTCCCCCTTTTATTTTGTTTATTCTCATGGTATACACTGTTCGTTACACCGTGATTTCAGCATCTTACAATGTGCGCTATAACATATTATATCTTTATATGTTATGTACTATTCTTTCCGGTTTGGTCGACTAGGCCTACTGTTCTTTACAAACCTTTTGTTCATCTTATTGCATATTCTGTTTTGTACCTTATCTGCTGTATTCTCTTAATAAAGCTTTTGAATCGTAAAAAAAAAAAAAAAATTTTGAGGCTGCCGCTTGGCAACTCAGAGCTTCAACTCCCTCCATAAGTTTTCTATGGGATTAAGGTCTGGAGACTGGCTATGCCACTCCATGACCTTCATGTGCTTCTTTTTAAGCCACTCCTTTGTTGCCTTGGCTGTATGCATTGTCTTGCTGGAAGACACAGCCACAACCCATTTTTTATGTCCTGGTGGAGGAAAGGTTGTCACTCAGGATTTTAAGGTATATGGATCCATCCATTCTCCCATTGCTGCAGTGAAGAAGTCCTGTGCCCTTAGCAGAGAAACACCCCCAAAACATAATGTTTCCACCTCCATGCTTGACAGTGGGGATGGTTCTTTGTGTCATAGGCAGCATTTCTCTTCCTCCAAACACTTTAAGTTGAGTTAATGCCAAAAAGCTCAATTTTTCTCTCATCTGACCACAGCACCTTCTCCCAGTCACTCACAGAATCATCCAGGTGTTCATTGGCAAACTTCAGACGGGCCTGCACATGTGCCTTCTTGAGCAGGGGGACCTTGTAGGCACTGCAGGATTTTAAACCATTACGGTGTAATGTGTTTCCAATGGTTTTCTTGGTGACTGTGGTCCCAGCTGCCTTGAGATCATTAACAAGTTCCCCCCGTGTAGTTTGAGGCTGATCTCTCACCCTCCTCGTGATCAAGGATACCACATGAGGAGAGATTTTGCATGGTGCCCCAGATCGATATCGATTGACAGTGATTTTGCATTTCTTCCATTTTCTTAATATTGAACCAACAATTGTCTCCTTCTCACCCAGCATCTTACCTATGGGTTTGTAGCCTATTCCAGCTTTGTGCAGGTCTAAGATCTTGTCCCCTGACATCTTTAGAAAGCTCTTTGGTCTTGCCCATGTTGTAGAGGTTCGAGTTTCACTGATTAATTGAGTCAGTGGACAGGAGTCTTTTATAAGGGTGACTATTTAAGACAGCTGTCTTTAATGCAGGTAATGAGTTGTTGAGCAGCATCTAACTGGTCTGTAGGAGCCAGAACTCTTAATGGTTGTTAGGGGATCAAATACTTATTTCTCTCAGCAAAATTGTCATATATACCCCACAGTCTACAATAAACATTCCAAAGCCAGCTCATCAGTTCTACTGTACCTCATTGACAACACTCTAGATTTGCTACACAGTGCTGCTCTAGTACTTATTAACCTCTTGGACCAAATTTTTGTAACTGACATTTCAACTTAAGAAAATGCATTGCATATCTTGTACTGAGGCACCTCATTACTTGCTCCATATCCCAGCCCATCCCCACATTCCTCGGAGAGCAAGCTCAGGTCTTAATTCTCCTTAGACCAATAGTACATTACTCAAACATCTTATTCAGTTTAAGTATACCGTCTTACCATTTTGTGTCAAAGACTGCCCTTTTTATGTTTATCAATGTCATCTTCTACCAGGGTTGTAGAGTAGCATCAACACCCAACAACATCGGCATCGTGTTCCTACTGGGACCAAAGTGATGCAGCCATCTCATCCTGGAAGCTGGCAGAAAATAAACTCCCATTTTGTTACCTAGCTACTCTACACACAGCATATAGACAGACCATAAATTGTGTTATTATAGCAAAATATATAGGATTTTTTTTGGAAAAGCATTTCTGCTACTTTGGAACATATAGAGTAGGTTCCCATCTGGATTGAGGTCACCTTGCTGTTGGTAGATGGGCTTTTACAGTAATGATCAAAAATATACACTAAGAACCTCAACATTTTGTATATTTCAAAGTAGCAGAAATGCTTTTCCAAAAAAATTCCTACAGTATGTCCCCTTTGACTGTTTTTTAGTGCTTGTAGAGTGCTACGGATATTGTGTTGTGTTTAAATTGTGTTATGTTATAAAAAAAATTCATGATTCCTATTTTATACAATCGCATGCCATCTAGTATGAAACCTATATAGCAAACGTCTATATTATTTAATACTAAAGCCAACTGATGATGGATGGCTGACAAATGACTGATAAATGGCCATTGGAAGGCATCCATCAAGGTGTACGTTGCATAGCATATACACTCACTGGCCACTTTATTAGGTACACCTGTCCAACTGCTCGTTAACACTTAATTTCTAATCAGCCAATCACATGGCGGCAACTCAGTGCATTTAGGCATGTAGACATGGTCAAGACAATCTCCTGCAGTTCAAACCGAGCATCAGTATGGGGAAGAAAGGTGATTTGTGTGCCTTTGAACGTGGCATGGTTGTTGGTGCCAGAAGGGCTGGTCTGAGTATTTCAGAAACTGCTGATCTCCTGGGATTTTCACGCACAACCATCTCTAGGGTTTACAGAGAATGGTCCGAAAAAGAAAAAACATCCAGTGAGCGGCAGTCCTGTGGGCGGAAATGCCTTGTTGATGCCAGAGGTCAAAGGAGAATGGGCAGACTGGTTCGAGCTGATAGAAAGGCAACAGTGACTCAAATAGCCACCGTTACAACCAAGGTAGGCAGAAGAGCATCTCTGAACGCACAGTACGGCGAACTTTGAGGCAGATGGGCTTCAGAGCAGAAGACCCCACCGGGTGCCACTCCTTTCAGCTAAGAACAGGAAACTGAGGCTCCAATTTGCCCAAGCTCATCGAAATTGGACAGTAGAAGATTGGAAAAACGTTGCCTGGTCTGATGAGTCTCGATTTCTGCTGCGACATTCGGATGGTAGGGTCAGAATTTGGCGTCAAAAAACATGAAAGCATGGATCCATCCTGCCTTGTATCAATGGTTCAGGCTGGTGGTGAAGGTGTCATGGTGTGGGGAATATTTTCTTGGCACTCTTTGGGCCCCTTGGTACCAATTGAGCATCGTAGCAACACCTTGTGGAATCTATGCCACCAAGAATTGAGGCAGTTCTGAAGGCAAAAGGGGGTCCAACCCGTCACTAGCATGGTGTACCTAATAAAGTGGCCGGTGAGTGTACATTTCTTTAATGTTTGCTTATCATCTTGTGCCACATATCTCAGCTTTTGGCTTTTGTGGTATGACTACAGACTTTGAAAGGAGGTGGATTGTCACAGGGTTTGTATGATCAACACACAATCAACAGAACCTTTTGTAGATGTGGGGGAACAGCATCAACCAAATTTACTGATGTCTAAGGATTAACACGTCACATACACAGAATAGTTCCCTATACTGATATTTTGATTATAGTTCTCAAAGGTGTTCACTGTAGCTCAACTCCTTGCACTTAGAAAGTCTGCACAAAAATCCAAATCTTCTCTCAGCTTCTTGGTTCCATGCCCCCTAGTTCTTATGCGAACCTCAGATACCAGCCTGTTACTTCTTCACATCATACAGATACAACTCATGGGCCCAGTTTCTCATCGCAACAGAGACCCTGTTTCCTTTTCCCCCAACATGTCCTGTTTCCTCTGGACAGTCTCTAGTGTCCCCAACTAGCTAACAGTGCTAAATGAACAAAGCCCAGGTCACCACAAGGGCATCTCCAGGGTCCAGTCAGGTATATAACACGGACTGCGCCAGGAATGCTCCACTCCTTTCCACTGTGTGGTCATCAAGACAGAAGCAAACATTGCACATAACAGACCCCCAACAGGAAATACATGAATACAATGTAACACAAAGATTAGTATGCATCATACACTATCACAGTGTAACCAGCTACACCATCACATGAGATTTGCCTGCTTACAAGCCACATCAATAAATAAGTAAAAAAAGGCTGCTGACATTCAGATAAAAAAGACACAGGTTATAGCATATTCAATTATTGAAGGATATGAGGATATAGTGATTGTGAGCAAATGAAAAACCTGACAATCATATGTCAGAACTGAGTTATGTAAATAATTATATCTATGTCAGGTTGGAAAAGTTAAAGTTTTAGTCTGGCAGAGAAAACGAATAATCAAGTACTGCATTTAGGAAGTTGAATTATTAGAGAGGCCTGCCTATTACACAAGAGTGAGTACACCCCTCAATTTTTTGTAAATATTGTATTGTATCTTTTCATGGGACAACACTGAAGATATAACACTTTGATAGAATGTAAAGTATTCAGTGTGTAGCTTTTATAACAGTGTAAATTTGATGTTCCCTTAAAATAACTCAACACACAGCCATCAATGTCTAAACAGCTGGCAACAAAAGTAAGTACAACCCCAAGTGAAAAGAAGCAAATTATGAACAAAGTGTCAATATTTTCCAGCACTGCCTTAAAGGGGTTGTCTCACTACGAGGATTGCTTTTTATGTTAAAGATCTTGCAAAAAACAAGTCACTTTGCAATATATGTCCGTTAAACGTGTCCTACCTATTCCTAGATATCCCCTCTTGTATAGGCTGCATCAGCTCCTCAGGTCGCTATAGTACAGACCTGTGTGATCTCTCACTGATAGGCTGCCAGCACTGGTAGCTATAGCTACAGACCTGGCTTCTACTGCAGCCTAGTTGAAGCCAGTAAACACGCCCCTGAATTCAAAGTGAAACCAAGAAAACAGGACTGAGGGAAGATGAATCAATGTAGTGAGACAACCTCTTTAACTTTATTGGGCATGGAGTTCACTATAGTGTCACAAGTTACAGCCTTTGGAATACTCCACTCCTCCATGACAACATCACAGAGCTGATGGATGTTAGAGACCTTGCGCTCCTTCACCTTCCATTTGAGGATGCCCCATGGATGCTCGAGTTTAGGTCTGGAGACATGCTTGCCCAGTCCAGCATTTTTACCCTCATTTTATTTAGCAAGCAGTGGTCATTTTGGAGGTTTGTTTGGGGTCATTTTCATGCTGGAATATTGCCCTGCAGCCCATTTTGAGAGGAGAAGGTATCATGCTCTGCTTCAGCATGCCAGAGTACATGTTGACATTCACGGTTCCCTCAATGAACTGTAGCTCTCCACAGCTGGCAGCACTCATGCAGTCCCAAATCATGATACTCCCACCAACATACTCGACTGTAGGTAAGACACACTTGTCTTTATACTCCTCACCTGGTTGTCGCCACACATATTTGACACTATCTACACCAAATAAGTTTGACTTGGTCTCATTGGACCACAGGAAATGGTTCCAGTAATTCAAGTCCTTAATCTGCTTGTCTTCAGCAAACTGTTTGCGGGCTTTCTTGTGCATCATCTTTAGAAAAGGCTTCCTTCTGGGAAGAAAGTCACGCAGACCAATTAGATGCAGTGTGCGGCGTATGGTCTGAGCACTGATAGTCTGACCCCCTACCCTCTTAAACTCTGCAGCAATGCTGTTAGCACTCATACATCTATTTTGAAAAGACAATCTCTGAATATTATACTGTGCATGTGCACCACCATTCTGCAGTTCAGTTTCAGGATGTTGGAAATCTTTTTTTAGTCTGGGCAATCTTTATGTAAAGTAACAATTCTTTATTTCAGATCAGGTTTTTAGACTTTTTTAGGTTGTTTGCCTTTAGGTGCCATTTTGAACTTCCAGTGATCAATATAAGAGAGTTTGAAGGCAATAACACCAAATTTCATACACCTGCTCCCCATTCACACCTGAGTTTGAGAGCAATAACACCAATAACACCAAATTTCACAAACCTGCTCCCCATTCACACCTGAGATATTTTAACACTAATGAGTCACATGACACTATGGAGGACAAAATGGCAGATTGAGCACAATTTGTCCATTTTCACTTAGGGGTGTACTCACTTTTGTTGCCAGCGGCTTATACATTGATGGATGTGTGCTGAGTTATTTTGTGGGTTCACAAAATTTACACTTTTACAAGCTGTACACTGACTACTTTACATAGAATCAAGGTGTCCTATCTTCAGTGTTGTCCCATGAAAAGATATAATATTTACAAAAATGTGAGGGGTGTGAGATACTGTACATGTAAATAATCAGAGTGAAGAATACAATATCTACAAAGAGGGTTACAAGGAGGACCCGAGACATCCATTAATGACATGGCCTGCCTATTGCTTTTTATGGGAGCTGTGAAATCCTAAATGTGGGGTGACACTTGTTGATGACTCTTACTCAGATTACAGCTGTTTGATGGGAACAATTACACGGTTTCTTTGTAATCTATAACTATGTTGATATATAAATAAATGCTGTGGAAAAACAATATGCATGCAGAGCCCGCATGATCAGCACATAAAGCCAGCTGGATTATGCATCTGGCCTCACAAGCTGTTGATAACGATGCCTATTAACCCATTAGACTCTACGGCTGAACAAAACTGCGGAAGTTAAAGGATAGACAGATGGCGCTACCTCCAGCTTTCTCCATCTGCAGACCAGCAGTATAATCGTGGGTTGCTGATGTCTGCTATCTGTCATGTGACCACTCTGGTACCTGTCAACTGCCATGGTGATTACAGTTCACTCACACATAACAGTACATGAATGTACTGTTATGTGCGATAACAGAGATTTATAGATTGCTGAAGTTAAGTCCCCTATAGGGACAAGTATAAATCATGTGCAAATAAAAAAAAGTGAAAAAGCACTAAAAATAAAGTAAAAACATGTACACTGCCCTTTTCCCATAATAATATACAAATCACACCAAAAAGATCAAAAATAAAAAGGTACACATATTTGGTATCGCTGCGTGCACAACGACCTAGCCTATAAATCTGTCATGTTATTTAACCAACACAATGAATGCCATAAAAAAGAAACCCTGACAGAATTGTCCTTTTTGTTCTTCTCTCAGCACATAAAATTAAATAATAAGCTATCAAAAAGTCAAATAAACCTCAAAGTGATAAAAAATTAAAACATCAGTTCATCCCGCAAAAAAAGGCCTTGCATAGCTCCGTATATCTGAAAAAAATGTATGGCTATCAGAAGCTACCGATGCGTAAATATTGTTTTTCACAATATAAACACTTTTTTTTAAGTGCTACAACACCAAAACCTATATAAATTGGGTATCGCTGTGATAAGGCCGAAAATTCACCTAATTGTGTCGGTTTACAAATTCCTGTTTAGCCCGGAAAAATGATACCTGATATTATGCAGATTCAGATTCCTCCCTTCTCTTTATTTTAGTCCACAAACACAGATTTTTATGCAGGTGCTCAGAGGCGTGGTAACAGGAACAGAATCATCATTATCATTGGCTCCATTTATTCATAATACAGTACTATTGGTTACCTTTTAATAAATGAGAAAAAACTACTAAACTCCTAATAATTAAGGTAGGAGATACCTATAGATGTATAATGCCCGGCATTAGTACCAAAACCACAACAAAACCACCGAAGAAAATATTATAATGCCTATGGGTACAGATAGAAAATAGCTAAAAAATAACTTTTAATAATACAATTAAAAATGAGAAGCCACAAAATGTCTCATATAATACCTACTATAAAGACATGAAAAAACATGTCTTTAAACGGAGCACTCGCCCCGAAAAGGATGACCCCGCGCAGGAACCCCTACCCGAAAAATATACTGTAGAATGTAACTTACTTACACCAATCAAACCAAAAAGCAATTACACTAACAAACACCCTACTATGTGAAACACAGTATGTATATACACTATCATTGGGCAGACACTGGAACAAAACTAACAAAAATATACTATATTACCACAAGACAATCCCTGACATCTGCAATGATGTTAAAGTATATACTTCCAACGTGTTTACCCTAAAGATTTTTTAGGTTCATCAGGGAAAAAGATTGCACCAAAGAAATTTCCACCATAAGTGTATATATGTAATAAATATAGATAAGACTTACGGCCCTTGGATATAAATATTGTGATGAGCATAGGTACAAGGATCCTATAATAGGAGAAGGATGGTGCAGCTACAGGAGATGATAGTGTGGTAAAGTAGCACCTTTTCGGGGCGAGTGCTCCATTTATGTATGTAGGTATTTTGTCATGCTTTTTCATGTCTTTATAGTAGGTATTATATGAGACCTTTTGTGGCTTCTCATTTTTAATTGTATCATTAAAAGTTATTTTTTAGCTATTTTCTATCTGTACCCATAGGCATTATAATATTTTCTTCGGTAGTTTTGTTACCTTTTAATAATTAAACTTCTGACTGCTATGTGGTGACCTTTTAATAATTTTTTGCTACCCGTCACTGGATGTTCAAATTTGGTCATTTCTAGCTATTTGCTGAGGTTGAGAACCCCAAGCAAACCTCCCCTCATCCACCGCTAGGTGGCCAAAAATAATTGTTTACTGTTCCGTTGACTAATAGGAAAAACAGTCTGTTCCACTGAGTGGGTCTTTCTACATTTGTTTTGGTTATTAACTTCAATAGTAGTGTCTTATCAAAGTAGAAGAATTTTATAGTCTTAGGAACACCGGAAATTAAGTGCTGACATATCAAAACAATTTATCTAAACCGCCATACTAATAAGTAGTGATGAGTGATTGTGTCAACTATCGTTATCGATTCGATAGTCGATACCGGCAATTATCATGACGATATCCGATAGTCGATAACAGATTATCGCCGATGACTATTAAAGTCTATAGGAGAGGAACAACACCTTCATTCTTACACCCAAACAGGGCTGGAGAAGCTGGAATTAACATCTACAACAGTAAACTGGATACGTGCTACATCTTAGGCAAGACAATTAGGCAACAGGAGTCACAGAAAAAAAGTCACAGACTATTCACTATTCCTGTCCTATACCACAGCATGACCCTTAAATCTGCATGACCCACAAATTAAAAAGTGCCAGAAGGCAGTATTATTTGAACCACCATTTTAGTTGAACTGGACATTAATTATACCTGTCCTGGATCGCAGTATGACAATTAAACTTGTCTGACCCACAGATTAAAAAGTGTCGGAAAAAGGAGTCTTTGAACCACCATTTTAGTTGAACTGGAAATTGACTATACCTGTTCTATACCACAGCATGACCCTCAAACCCGCATGACCCATAGATTAAAAAGTGCCGGAAAAAGGAGTATTTGAACCACCATTTTAATTGAACTGGACATTACCTATACCTGTCCTGGGCCACAGCATGAGCCCCAAACCTGCATGACCCCCAGATTAAAAAAGTGCCTGAAAAAAGAGTCTTTGAACCACCATTTTTGTTGAAGTGGACATTGACTATACCTGTCCTGGACCGCAGTATGAACATTAAATCTGTCAGACCCACAGATTAAAAAGTGCCGGAAAAAGGAGTCTTTGAACCACCATTTTAGTTAGAATGGACATTGACTATACCTGTCCTGGACCGCAGTATGACCATTAAACCTGTATGACCCACAGATCATGGCTGGTGGAATAATCTCAACGGACTTGTGCGACCGCCCTCTCCCTTTTTTAGGCGGGACCCGTACTGACACTACCCCATCGTCTTCCTCCTTGTCCAGTGATGAAGTGCTCGCAAGAAAATTCTGCCAAAAAGACCACGTTGGATCCGCAATGTCATCATCATCATCATCATTAACACAGGTAACTTCCTCGTCCTGACATTCTGCATCCTGAAGCTGCGGGCTACAAGCAACAGGCACTGCAAGGCCGACCGCCTTTTTTGCCGATTGTCCGGCTTCCTTCTCCTCCTCTGATGGCATCAGCGATTGGGTGTCACAGCAGACAAAATCCTCCTCTTTGGCCTCTTGACCTTTTGAAATGCCTTCTGACCAAAACCGCATTTTGTCTTCAAGAGGTCTTCAGAATATGGATTATCCACAGTGGTGGGTACACACGTTGACATTTGGGCTGCCTTCGCTTCATGTTGGACGGATGTTGACGATGATGATGATGACATTTGTGGCCGTGACTGGGAGGACGAGGAGGTAAAACTGCTGGATGCAGGTTGCATTAACCACTGAAGAACAGATTGGCAACGCTGTTCGTTACGGAGATTCACAGGGCACCGACCCAGCGATGACAGGCCTGACGGTCCTGCAACCGACGATCCACTGGCTTGCGTGTTGTTGCCAGCACTGGACGAAGCACCTTCTCTCGAAACCACTACCTCCATGTCCTACACTCCTCTTTGTTCGCTTACCACCTGCATTTCGCTCCATGTTCAGAAAGATAAAAATGTAAGAAGGTATGGAAGAGTTTTTGACAGTCAATTATTGAAAGACGGAAAATCACAGCCATTCTTAAATCCCTCTAATTTTCTACAGCCAACTAGGATTAGAAACAGAATTGTTTCTATCGAATACCTGTGAAATGTGGTCTGGTGGAACAACCGTAAGATAAAATCAACAGTGTTCTTCCTTCAGTCCCAGGCATTTACAACTGCCCAGTAGGACTAGAAATTGATAGTTTTCAACAAACTATCATACAAGTGCGCTATCTGCGCCAAACTGAGATTCACCGAGCGCAATAAAACTATTCAAAAGTTACACGGATGAGAAATTTGCGTTTTTTGCAGCAATGACACATGAGAAACAGTTACTAGAAAATTCTGTATCCAAATTTAAGTAAAAGGGTGGCTCTTTGAACAAAACTGGGCCGCACCAAAGTGCAAAACAGCTATTTAAAAGTTATACGGATAACAAAAGGTGGTTTCTGCACCAATGAAATACACCAACAGTTTATAGAAAATTTCTGCATCCAAATTTAAGTACAAGGTGGCTCTTTGAACCTGAGGGGAGGGGTTACAGAGTGACAGTTATAAGCAGGATGCCTAACAGGGTCTAGTGAGTACTGTTTAGTGGTTTAGTTAAGCAATTCCCTCAGATTTTTAACTGACAGTTCTAGTTATGTTCCAGTAAAATAGCTGATCTTCCTACCCATCAGCCGGCGGTGGATAGGACAGGCTGGACGGTGATATCAGCCCTACTCACTGATTCACCAGAAAGAGAAAGAGGAAGAGGTACAGGATAGAAGAAGAGAGAAGTACAGGAGACTGAAACGAGGGGATTGTTCATATAGGTACATAGTGGGCAGAGAGTGTTGGCTTTCCTGAAGAGTAGTACTGAAGAGAGCATGCCAGAACAGTTTGTCCTGAGTAGTTGTACCGAGGCAACCGTTAAGTCCTTTAGGTGGAATGCTGGCTCAGTGACTGAAGAGACTGGAGGGAGGCTGCAGAGAGAAGAGAGGAAAATAAAGGGAAATTGCCCAGGGAGCAATTTAAGAGAGGAAGTCTAGTACTGTACACTATGATGAATGTGATATCCTGTGACAAGAGTGAAAAGTAACGTTCATAAGATAAGTGCCGTGAGTAAAGCCTGAAGATCTCTGGAACCAATGATGTTTGTTGTTGCCTCAAGCACCGGTGCACCACACCTCAAGACACCACCCGATAAAGCAATCATCAACATATTACATGCGCATGGTTTCTCAACATTACATTTGGTGTAAGAGGTACAGAAGCTGCCAATGTGTCAGAACCTGGGGGAGGCCCAATTTGGGGGAAAACGTCTGACCCCCGAGGGACCATCTAGGTGGTTCTTCCCCTTAGTTGGGGGAGTCAAAAAATAAGAGAGTTTGACCCCGAACCCCCGGGCCCTTTTGGATCTGATCAGCCCCCTTCAGGTGGTAAAAAAGGTTTCCCAAACCCCTTTCCCCAAGACAATTAGGCATTGACAAAAAAAACTACCAAGGTCGCGTAGGATCCTTCCTCCCAACCCCCCCCCGGAGGAATTGGTCCCCCCAAAAATGGGAAATGATGGCCCAAAGCCGCAATCCCTAGGCCCGTTTATGACTTTTGTGCCCCATTCAGAGAAAAAAAACCCCCAGTATCTGCTTACAAACTGGGGGGGGCCCAAAGGGAAAGGGTTTTCAGAAAAACCCAAAAAAACGCCCTGTAGGAAAGGGTACAGTGAAAATTTTCTGCAAAGCTGCCCAGCGGTGGATCTACCACCCGTGGGTGTCAGCCCCTTGGGCGATTGAAAGAAATTTTTGGGGGGAAAAGGGCCAAAAATGAAAAAAGAAATTTGGGACTGGGTTTCCCCGAGAACGATGAATGCCCGGTCGTGGGGTGCAAGAGATTTCAAATCGAAAACGACAGAAGTGGAGGGAGAGAGTTCCCTTAAAAAACACTGCATGTATTTTTTTTAAATTTAAAGTGGGTGTTTAAATTTTTTGTCATGACCCCCTTTGTCGTGTTCCCCCCCTTTTTGTGATGCCTTGTATACCCTTTTTTGTCTTTTTTTTTATTGTACTTATTGGAATCAAGCACAACCCAAAGTGTGGGAGATTTGAACCCCTTTTTGGGGGCTTTCTTTTCTATTCCTTTCCTTTCCCGGGTTGGTAAGCCCGCGAAAATTTCTGTAACCAAAAATTTTTGTACAAAGGGACTCTTGGAAAAAAATGGGGAAAGTCAAAAAAAAAAGGTATTAAATTTTACCCCCGGTTTAAGGTGTGCTGGCCAAAAAAGTGGTTAAAAAAATTTCCATTTCAACGCGGTTCAAAGCAGGTTGGGCCCGCACAATTTTACAACCCCCTTTCCCAAAAGGGTGTACCTGTCTTCCAAACCACCCCCCCAACCCCCCCTCCCCAAGAGCTTTTCAGCGCCTAGTGCTTTTTATTTGTCTCTGTCTAACTAAATAAAAACTGAAAAATTTTCTAAACTACCTTTTTCTAAAGGGTTCCAAGTAAAAGCAATTTGTTGTCTGTATGAATTAAAGAAAGAACTGTGTCTCTGAGGGTGGTGTAGTGAGAGGCACCAAACCCCACTTTTTGTTATTTATAGACAATGAAGACTGATATGAACAGGAAACCCCCCGTTCTTTGCAAAAACGAGGTCTTGTGATTTTTCCGCCCAAAGACAACCTACCCAAAACACAGTCATGTTTGCAATCCCGTACCCTGCTCTATGCTCTAAGTGATTTGGGGCCGCCAAAATTTACAGTAAAGCCCCACGAAAATGGTTTCGATAGTTGTTACGGGGTCCTGCGACCCTCGTGTGGGTGCAGGACACCCCCAACGGCAGCACCTCCCGCTGCGGGGGGGGGGCCCCCGGGCCCACGCTCGGGCCCCCGGGGCACCCCCATGTAGGGAACATTACCCCTCCCGCCCCCTGGTCCCGCCCGGCGCCGCTTCCCGTGCGGCCGGGTGCCCGCGTGCCCCCCTAGTGGCGGGCCCTGCGCGGCATGCCGGGAAATTTTTAAAAGGGGGAGTGCGCCGGTGATTGGGTTTCCGGGACAGGTTCCCTATTTTTTGCCCTGCCTCTTCCCCCGAAACCCTTTTCCCAATGATAGTGCCTTTTGGTTGGGGGGAAAAAAAAGCGTTCTAAGTAGTTTTGTTCCGTTTACCCGTGTACCTACCCTTTTGCCCGTCCCCCCCCTTTTTCCCCGAACCCCTTGCCGCCGTACTGACCTTTGCCCGTTCCCCCCCCTACGGAAACCCTGTTTTAAAGATTTTTACCAGCAAAACCCCGGTTGCCCCCCGCAAGAAGTCCCCGGGCAGGGGGGTTTTGGGCCCGGGGAGTAATCCCCCGAGAAAAATTTTTCCCCTGCGGGGGCTCTGGTGAAAAGGGGCCTATTTGATTCCCTTCCCCTTGCGTGGCTTATTAATCTTTTTGGTGGTCCAGTGGAAACCCCCCTACCAATGTAAAGTTCGATTTTGGGGGTGGATCCCCCCAAGGTGGGCCTCCTTTCCGAGGTCTGACCCCACTACCACCGTGGGTCCCCCCCAAACTAAGCAGATGTGAAACAAGCGCAAAAAGCTGAAACCCAAATGAAAACTTTTGATGCCCGCAGCTCTGGCCCCTCCGGGAGAGCAAAAAGGGGGGCCGTTTTGGCTCAAGTGCAGCAGTCGTTTCCCGGGGAAATCCGGTGGCCCTAAAAAACCCCCCTTGTCCATGCCGGGCGAGGTTTTAGGGGGGGCTCTAAGGGGGGGCAGGGGGTTCATTTACCCCTGTGTCTTCCCCGTGGAACTTATGGTGGTCAGTTCCCCTTTGAAAGGTCCAAGGTGGCCCCCGGGGGTCAGTCCTTCCCATCCGGGAAAAACCCCTCCTGGGCCGGGGGGGCGGCCCCTTTGGGGGCCCAGGCGCCCTTTTCACAGCGGATTGGCGAATTTTTTGCAGGAGTTTCCGCGGAGTCTTCGAGGAAACCCGCCCGCGCCTGTCTGCTGAAAACCGCTTTAATTTTAAAACCCTTCAGCAGGGGAAATCTCCGTTTTGGGGGACTACGCCGTGCAATTTTGCCCTTGCCCCTGAATTGGGTGGGAAAAGATTTCTGCGTTGTGCCCCCCCGTTCAAGAAAGGGTTCCGGCCTAAAAAAGGGTTTCCCCCGCCACCCGGGGCCCCTCCGAAAGTCATTAAAATGGGGAATCCATCTGGCAAACCCCATTTGACTTCCGTTTCTCGGAGTAAGGGGAAGAGTCCCCCAGGAAAAGGAGCCCCGCTCAAAAACGTCGGCTACCCCTCCCTTTCGCCCCGTGTTTCAGGGATCCTCCACGTTCATCCCGCCAGCCTTGGAAGAGGCCATGCAAGTGGGGCAGTACCCCCCCTGTTCCCCAAGGGGCTTGTCCCCCGGCGTGAGGAGAGGTTGTGTCTCTATCGGCAGCCCCCAAAAATTCCCTTTGGGGGTTTTTCCCCTTTTCGGGGAAAAGTCCCCGGGAAAAGAACGAATAGGATTTTGTGGGGGGGAGGCGTCCCTAAAGGGGTGGTTTAAACCCTCCCCGGCTTTTGCTGCAAACTCTGGTTGGTCCAATTCCGGAATTTTCGTTCCCCAGTGTCGGGCCCTTTTTGGATTCCCGGGTTTGGCTGGGGCTTTTATGGATGTTCGTTGGTGGGCCCCAAATTTCGTCTCTCGGTGGGTGCCCAGACCAAAAACCCCTTTGGGCATATCCTCCCTTTTGTGGTTAAATATTAAGCGAGCCATCCCCTACCGGCCTGAACCAGTGGTCCTAAAAAAAGGGGGCCTGCAAGGGGGAAGGGTACGTTTCCTTTCGTGTTAACCCCCCTTTTTCCTCGGTGTTCTTTCTGGGGCTTCCCTTTTGGGTAAGGGGTCACGCCCCCATGCCCCCGGATTGGAAGACGGGGTGAAGTTTTGCCCTTGGGGGGCCCCGGGACTTTTTGTCCGTTGGTCTTTTCGGCCAACCCCGCCGGGTGCGCCCCTTCCTCCCCAGTCCCCCTCCCAAGCCCCTACCTGGGGTTTTCCGCAAACCCTTTTCAGGATTTTCCAAGATGTTTTTTCCCAGAGGGGAGCTGAGGACACTTCCTCCCCCATCCCCGCCCCCAAAAACTAAAATTGGCCCCCCTAGACCCGGGTACCGGGGCCAGTTTCCCCGGGGGGTTTACCGCTCTCCGTTCCCGAAAAACGGGGGAGGGTGTCGGCCAAAGGTAGAAAAAAATCTCCCAAAGGGGGTTTATCCGCAAATTACTTTTCCCCGGGGGGTGCCCGGGTTTTTCTTTTGGGAAGAAAAAATGGATCCCGGGGGACCGGGGCTTTTAAAAAAACGGGGTTAAATTAAAAATCAAAAATCAAGAAAAGGTACCCTTGCCCTTTAATTTTGGAACTCTTTTGGGCCCCCGGGGGGCCCAAAGGTTTTTTTCAAAATTTGGGCTTGCGGGGGGGCATATAAAATTTTTCCGGGATGGGGGAAAGGGAAAGAAATGGAAGAGGCCCTTTAAACGCGTGATGGGCACTTTGAGTATTGGTTAAGTTCCCCGGGTTATTTCAACGCTCGGCCCTTTCCAGGAAATTTTTCAAAAGACATTTTCAGGACCTCCCATTAGGCCCGGGGTAGTGGTCTATTAGATACATTGGTATTTTCACCCGTTTGGATCCCCCCAAAATTTAAAGTGCGCAGGTCCCGAGACGCCTTTCGCCCAGGAAAAAAAATTTTATTTCTAAATGGAAAAATGGGCCCATTTCCAGGGCCGCCCCCCGTTTCTTGGTCTTTTAAACTTGATACGGGTCGCGGATGGAAACCCCACCCCAAACCCCTTTTGCCGGTTCCCAAGTGGCCCCCACCCGTTGGCCTGGGGCTATTTCAACGTTTCCCGGGGGTTTTTAAAATTTTTTACCCCAATTTTATTTCCCCCAATTTTTTAACTTTGGGAGCACCAATTTTGGCCCCTTTAAAAAAAAAATTTCCAACCCCAAAATGTGGGCCCCCCGGTCGCCCAAGAAGCCTTTTCCCAAATTGAAGGAGAAATTTGTCCCCCCACGGTGTTATCCCGGCCGATAACCCCAGGGAAAACCCCTTTTTTTTGGAGGGGGACGCTCTTATAGGGTGGAGCATGCTCACCCAAAAAGGGGGCCCAAGGGGAAGGGTGGACCTGCGGGGGTTTTTTTTTTCAAGGAAAATTCTCACAGGAGAGAAGAAAAATTTACCCTTTGGGGTTTGGGAAAATTTTAGCCCCTTAAAAAGGGCCCCAGAAGAAAGGGCCCCCCACCTCCTGGGGGGCCCAAAATTTCCCCCCTGAATATCTTAAATGACCACAAAAAACCCCCCTATCCCCCAGCAGCAAACGTTGGAAAACCTGTAAGCGAGATGGGCTCGTTTTTTGCCCCTTTAACTACATCAAACCACCCTTTGACCGGCAGGAAAAGAACCCCAAGGCCGATGCTCTTTCCCCCTGCCTTCCCATGTTTGTGGGGGGGAAGAGGCGGCCCCCCAAAAAATATTGTACCCCTTTGGAAAGTCTGATGTTTTGGCTCCCCTAACTCCAAGGGGTAACCCCCGGGAAAAAGGGATGTGGGGCCCCCCGTTGGTTTAGGGGGCCTGAAAAAGGGGTCACTGTTCCCGCATTTCGCCGGGGCACCCTGGGGTTCGGGGGTCTTGTTCGTTTTTATTTAGGTTTTTTACTGGTGGCCCGGGGCTGTTTAAAAGATGTAAAGGGTTTGTGGGGGCCTGCACCCCTGTGCCCCCAAAAAAGTCACCTCGCAAAGGCCCGCGGGGGGTACTCCAACCCTTGCCGGGGGCCCAGTGTCCTTGGAGCCCCCTTGCCCTGGATTTATAACGGAAATACCCCCCTTGAAGGTATACGGCCATTTGGGTGTCATGACCCCCTTTTTCCCCAAAAATGGTCATTTTGGGGGGGGGGGGGGGCCCTTTTCCCGGGGCCCTTCCCTTTGCGCCCGGCTGGCCAAAATTTTTTTTTTGAAAAAAATTTTCCGTCCCGCATGGGCTCCCCCACATTTTAAAATTCGGGGGGGAAGTCCGTTCGTCTCGAGATTTTGGGAGGCCCCTGTCGCTACTGCAAGTGGAAACGGATTTTCCTTGCGTTCCACCCCCCAAAACCAAAAGGGCAATGGGAAGGGGGGGAATAGGGCCCAGGTAATTATTTTCCCCCCTTTTAAATTTGACAAACCCAAAAGACGGTCCAGTTATTTCCTTGGGGGAAATTTTCGTTAATTTAAATTTTTGGGACTCTGATTGCTTTTTTTGGGGGATTTTCCCCCTTCTCCCTTGTTTTGGTCGGCATCCCCGCCCACCCCTTCCCCCTGCCCTCTGCCTCTCGATGTCCCTGGGTGTGGCAGTTGGGGCCGTGAACCCTTTTCCCCTGTCTGGAGGGAAAAGCGCCAGTCCCTTTAGGCCCCGGCCCCTATAAGAACCCCCCGGACAAAAAAAAGAAGAACCCCCCCTTCCTTTGTCCCCGGGGTAAGGGTGGCTGTCTGCCCAAAAATATCCCTTTTAAAAAATCCCCAGCTACAAGCTGGGTCCCCCTTTTTTTGGTCCCTTTGAAAATCCCGAGGCGCTTTAATTCCCGTGGCCTTAAAAACTCCCGGGTCCCTCCGACCATGCGCAACCCAAATCCTTTCCATGCCCCTACTGAAAACCCGGGACCCATAACCGCTTTTCCGGTCCCTGGGTTCCCCCCTCTCCCCTAGCTGATTTCCACCAATATTTTTTCCCTCAAAAAGATTTTGGCCCCCTAAGCGGTTCGGGGAAAACGATTTTTTTTTTTGGGGGGTGGAAGGGGTTTGGGCCCGAGGAAAAGGGCGTGGGGCCCGGGGGAAAAAATCCTGGATAGGGGTCTCTTGTCTAAGTTAAAGCGGGGCAGAAAGAGGGGGGAGGCCTTTAAAAAGGGGGGGGGGGTATGTTACGGGTGTCCCCGCGCCTTTGTGGGGCGCTGGAAAACCCCGCAACGGGCCCCCGGCCCCACGCTTTGGGGCCACGGACACCCCCCCGGGTGTCACGGGGAAAAACTTAACCCTTCCCCGTCCTGGTTTCCCTCCTGGCGGGCGCTCCCGTGCCGGCCCGGGTGCAGGCGGGCCCCCTAGTGGCCCCCCGCGGGCATTTCCCCGGGAAATTTAAAGGGAAAAAGTGCGCCGGTTGGATTGGGTTTTAAGGGCACGGTCCCTTTTTTGCCTGCCTCTTCCCCCCAAACCCCCTTTGCCCGAAAGTAGTTTCCTTTTGCCCCGGAGGGGGAAGCGTTCCAAGAGTCTTTGTTCCCCCGGGGGTTTTCTGGTTTTACGTAACCCTTTTGCCCCAGTCCCCTTTACACGAACCCCCTTTGGGCCGTCCTGACCTTCGCCTTTCCCCCACTCGAGCTGTTCACGATTTTGTACCACGCCCAAAAACCCGGCTTTCCACCGAAAGCAAGTCCACGGCAGGGTAGCCGGGCCCGGTCAGTAATTTCCCCCCGCAGCAAGTCCATCCCGCTTTTTTGGGGGTCTGGTGAAAAACCGGGGCCTACTTAGATTCGTTCCCCCCGGGGGGGCTTAAAATCTCGCTTGTGGTGGTCCGTTTGGGTCCACTAAACCCCATCCCTTTAAAATAGTAATAGATTATTGGATTGTCACCTAAAATATCGCGGATCGGAAATTTCCCCAAAAAAGCTTTAAAAAATCGTTTCCGATTTCAACTTTGTCGAAATTTTATTTTGCTCATCCCTACTATTTAAGAATATGTTTCAAAATTGGGAATCAGTATCAAAAAGGAGAAAAAGGTCATTTCAGCTGGGGTTTAAAATTTTTCTGACCCTCTGGTTAGAAATTCGAAAACTTTCTTTAAAACTAGAAAAAATAGTCAATGTTTAACCCCTTTTTATTTGGACTAGGGGGATTTTCCCTATTTAGTGTAAAACTTTAAAACAATGGGTAAAAAATAAAAAGTAATTTTATATTTTATGGTGAGCGCTTTTTAGAAAAAAAAAAAAAGGAATTTTTGTATTGTCTTCACTTTCCCACCAAAAAAAGATTTAAAAAGGGGGTCCCAAAAAGCTTGCCTGCCCCCCATGGTTTCCAATAAAAGCATTAAATCATCAAGCAAAACCCAAAAAACCCCAAAAGCTCCATATACAAAAAAAAAAACGGGTTTGGTCTTTAAACTATGGTTTTCAAAAAAAATTTTTTTTTTTTTAAATAAGTGTTTTTATTGTGTAAAAAGCAGTTTAAAAAATAAAAAAAACATTAAAAAATTTTTATAACTTTGGTATCATGTAATTTGGGGCATGATTTTTAAATGCCAAGTGGCCGTGCAAAAAATAGAAATAGAAAACACTAATCGGTTTGCTTTACTTTGTTCAACCCACCTTCTAAAACTATGGACCCCAAAATAGTTCCAATGAAAATGTCTATTCATCCCTATCTATTTGCGTAACAAATTTTGAGGTGCTTTTTTTTCCAGGATTCCGTTTAAAATGAAACATTTTCAGCTTAATCTGCATTTTAATAATTTTCACAACCTAATGCTAAAAAAATCTTTGAAATGCCTGTAGGGTCGATATATTCACTACAACCCTGGATATATTCCTTAAGGGATGTAAACTTGAAATGGTGCCTACAAAATATCCTAATGAATATATATATATATATATATATATATATATATATTTTATATATATATATTATATATATATATATATATTTATTATATATATAAAATTATAAATATATATATATATATATATTATAATATGAATATATATATATAATATATTTATATATATATTTATATATAATATATATATAATATATTTTAAACACACAGGGCACAAAGAATTACTTTGATTAATATTATATATAATTTATATATAAATATATATATATAAATATATATATATATATATTATACATAAAAAACAAATATATATATTTTATATATATATATATATATATATATATATTATATATAATTATATATTTATTAAATATAATATATTATATATATATATTATATTTATATTACCTTTAAACAATAGGGAATATATATACACACATGCATTTTTTAAAACTTTTTTTTATTACTTTCTGCAAAGTCAAAATTTTAAATCACTAGAATTACTATCCCTTTAACCCAATTTTGGGCCCGCCCATATGATGAGGTCATTTTTGGGAATTTTTTGAGGTTTTTGAAAACATCTGAGTTTTTTAGAACAAATGGGGATGATTTTAATTCACGCAGAAACACACTGTTCTGTGGTAACTCATGGAAATTTTAAAGAAACACCCAAAATATCAGAAAAAGAATTGTAAAACCCCAAAGTCTGGATATTTTTGGGGTAAAATTTTTCCCACTGCCTAAAGGTCCCTCTTTCTGTGTGAAACAATTGGCTATGTTAAATGCAGGGGGAAAAAAAAAAGACTTGAAAACCAAATCCTAAAAACATTCATAAAACTGCGTTTTCTGTCCACTGGCCGTCAAAAGCAGCTAAAAAAAACGGCCATTTTTTGCAGCGATTTGCGTTTTTTGGCGTGTTTTTATGCGCTTTTTTTTTCGTGTTTTAAGTCGGTTTTTTAATGATGCTTTAAATCAACCCATTGGATGTAACTCCCCCCCACAAAAGGGTATGTAAAGAAATTTTTGCATTTTTTTGTCATCTTGTATTTGTTTTAGGGATTTTGGCGAAAAAAAAAAAATTTTCTTGGTTTTTTTTTTCCAAAAATCTTTTTTTTTAGGGATTTTGGCCTAAAACCCTTTTTTATGAATGGATTTTGGTCAAAATCTGTATTTTTTGATTTTGGGAGCTAAAAAAGTTATCTCGTTTTGTTGCCCCCAAATTTTTATTTTTACGGTTTTTGGGCATTAAAATCCTGTTTTTAGTTTTGGCCTAATAATGTTACTCGTTTTTTGTGCTAAAAATATTTTTTTATGGATTTTGGTGCTAAAATACTGTTTTACGGATTTTGGTCCTAATGGTTACTGCTTTTGCCCAAAAAATACTTTTTTAGGGATTTTGGTGAAAATTTTTTTTTTCTTTACGGTTTTAGCGTAGAAAGTTATTTGCTTTTGTGAAAAAATATGTTTTTTCCGATTTGGCACTAAAATCCTTTAAAAAAATTTTCTTTTAGCGAAAAAAGCTAAATAACTTTTTTAGCCAAATCTTAAAAAAAGGTTTTTTTGTGACAAAACCCCCCCAAAAAAAAAATTTTTTAAGTCAGAAGCGAGATAATTTATATCCCCCAAAAATGAAAAAAAAGGATTTAACCCAAAATCTGTAAAAAAAACCTGATTCAGCCCAAAGACCCCTTAAAAAAAAAAAGGTTTTTTTAGTGTCAAAAAAAAGGAGATAATTTATATGCGAAAAAACCCGTGAAGAAAGGTTTTAGCGCCAAAATCCAAAAAAACTGTTTAGTGGCAAAAAAACCTTATTAATAGTCGCCAAAAAAATTGGATCTCACAAGAGAACAGAGAGTGACTTTTGATATATAAAACTATTTTTTCCCTAGGCCAAATTAAATCTATCAGTTTCTACTTAAAACATAAACGTATTTTATTATTTTTCTCTTTAACCCCTATACCAAAATATTTAAAAACCCGTTTTTTAACCCCACCCTTTAAACCCTTTTTACTTCTGAAAGGAAAGGAAAAGTCCTTTTTATTATCAAGTCTGGTGGGCACCCCCCTTTAAACAGGAAAACCTTTTATAACAGCAATGTCTAAAACCATAAGGGGTTCCAAACCCCCTTCTTGGGCAGTCGTCCCCAATCTAATGGAACAAAAAAAATAAAACCCCCTTGTGCACCCCCCAGCAAGTGCACTTGTAGACGAGGTGAGAAAAACAATTTTAAACGTATGCTGGCCTCCCCAAAAAGTTTCCAAGCTAACCCACAAAAAGAAACTTAAGAGTACATTTTGGCTAGGGATTAAACAACAATAAATACCCCCCCAAAAAAATTTTCAACAGGGAAGTCATCAAAAAATCATATATTAACCACAGGAATAAGAGGCTTAATACCCAAAATAAGACAAAAAATATAATTTTATTCATTATAAACATCAAGGACAACATATGCAAAATTACAAAAACAAGAAAAAATAAAAATAAATACTAAATTGGACGACAAAAATAACAAGAGGGAAAAAAGAAGAAATGCTATCAGTGACAATATCTAATAATCATTAGGCGCAGTGCGGGGTTTGGCGGTGCGGGGGTGCGCCGAGATTCGCCCCCAGAGGTAGTGGGTCATACATGCGGGGAAAAGTCCGCCCCGGGTCGCCGTGTTTGGGGGCAGTGGGGGATAAAGGTGCGTGGGGGCTCCCCCTATGATTCGCCCTCCAAGGATTTTTCCTCATATCGGGGAAAAAGTTCCCGCGCCTTGCCAGTGTGTGGGGCACAGTGGGGGACATGGGCGGAGTCGGGGGTTAGGCGCCGTGCGGGATGGCCGAAAAAATTTTTCCGAGGAGAAGGCTGGAAAACAGCGAGAAATCACACTGTCGGGCGGAGATGAATCAAAAATTGCCTTTATAAAGGCGTTTTCCA